>JASIRB010003877.1:0-28943 GCA_030323885.1 Branchipolynoe longqiensis | reverse complement strand
AGTCATAGGGCATATTCGATTAACAAACTCGGGTCACCTTTTGGCACATGCGCATATCCTACAGACTCTGGTTGAATAAACGAACACGCTTCTCCATGCCCGGGGTGAGAAAGAAATGGTGGCTTAATCCAAAACCCTTTTTCTTTAATAACCGATATAACTACAGCAAAATAGTATTTAAAGTATTTTATGATTGCACAGTTTTGTTATATTTCCATTTCATTAATCTAGGTTATTAAAAAAAAAGAAACATTAAAACAACACGTAGGACTTGTACTGGTCGCTGTTATCCTACAGGTACCAGCACAAATATGATATCATCGCTCCTAGTTACCCCCAGCCAAGACGTGGGTTACTGTGGTTGGGACTTTTTGCACACAGCACTTGTATTTGTCGACTCCACTCGCGGTGTTCGATTTGAAATTCTAGCAACTCGGGTGACCCGAGTTCTGTTAATCGAATACGGCCATAGAGAGGGAAAATTAATTCACCAGAATCCAGAAACAGCTATTTATATGGAACTGATATAAACTGGTTTCAGTGCCTTCTCCCATGCTTGAATAAAGCACGAGCCAGGTACAAGTACTGCTGAAACTGAAGGCACTGGGACAAGTTTATATCAATTCTGTAGAAAATATACATATTTAATCCATAGAAATATACATGTATATTTCTATGGATTAATCACCAGTGATCAAGAAACCCACGACTTTGATGACGACTTCACCGAACTGCAAAATGCACTAAAACACCTGAAAAATGGAAAAGCTGCTGGACTCGATGAAATCTTGACTGAGGAGATCAAGAACTTCGGACTCAAAACAACACAGTGGGTATTGAACCTGCTGAACATGTGCGCAAGAACACACCGCATACCAAGACTTTGGAGGCAGTCACATGTTGTCGCTCTACTGAAGCCAGGAAAGGACTCATCGAGCCCGAAAAGCTTGAGGCCAATCTCCCTTCTGTGCCACCTCTACAAACTGTACAAACGTTTGATACTGAACCATCTGTCTCCTATTATCGAACATCTCCTTATCCCAGAGCAGACTGGATTCCGCCCCGGCAAATCTTGCATTGCCCAGGTGTTGAACCTCATCCAGCACGTCGAAGACGGCTTTGAAACAGGGAAAGTCACTGGGATAGTCTTCGTAGATCTCTCGGCTGCCTACGACACAGTCAACCATCGACGACTGCTTGAGAAGGTCTACAACATGACAATGGACTACCACCTGATGTGCACGATACGCACCCTACTGGAGAACCACCGCTTCTTCGTGGAAGTCGGAGGGAAAAGAAGCAGATGGCGATCACAGAGGAATGGTCTACGACAGGGGAGTGTCCTCGCAACACTTCTCTTCAACCTGTACACGAATGACCAGCCGATTCACCCAGGCACACGCAGCTTTGTGTATGCAGACGACCTTGCCGTCACTACACAGAGCTTGGACTTTGCACCGATTGAAGAAACACTGACTTCAGCTCTAGTCGGACTGTCGGAGTATTACACTACCAACCAACTCCGTGCGAACCCAACAAAAATGCAAGTCAGTCTCTTTCATCTGCGGAATCGCGAATGTGGCAAACAGCTCAACATCAGCTTGTGGCAAACAGCTCAACAATGCCATTTGCAATCGAGAAGAGCCAATCAGAGCTGTTTGTTTCCATTACAAATGGCTGCCCCTTATAGGTGACGCAATTTGCAATAGAAAAGAACAGCTCTGATTGGCTGAAGCTACTGAATCTTTCAACCTTTCCATATAAGCCATGTTGAAATACACCACGTGTTACCTTGTGGATGGAGCCACAAGACACATTCGAATCATACGTATAGAAACCCACTTCCAGTCCCAGGCGAATAGGAATTTGTAAAGAAATATTTTGATATTCGCATGAAAAGGCCCAGTCGAATACATCCATTATTAGACTGAATTAGGGACTATCAAATAGACATAATTGGTATATATTTGCATGGGCATATTCATATTGATACCGGTATTAATTTTTTTAAAGAAACAAAAAGATGAAATAGCATCGTACACAATGGCTACCTTTGAGTTTGGCTTTGCGATTGACTTCCCTTGATTCGATATGATATGTTATTTCATAACCACCCCACCCCCACTTTATACCCCACCCCCACCCCAACACAAAAAGCTAATTGAGGAATCGTGAGTATTTTATATAATTGTAGCATTGCGAATATATAATATATGCACCATATTTAGTTCTATCTATCCCATACTTTTGCATCTTCCGAGGTTATTTTCATCTATAAAAATACCAACGGCTGTACCTTGATTCTTTGTGCAAGATCAGTTGACTCTTGTATAGTTTTTTCTAATAAATAACTTTTAGAGCATTCTTTCTTATTCTGCCGATTATGATGAATTCCATCGCCACTTATGTCTTGTTGCGCTGTGCTTTCTTGTATTTCTTGACACTCTGGAGAACCTCGTGGGGTAACTATAAGTGTCCAGTGCGTGCCTACTGTGTAGCCCACCACGCCCACCACAGCTGCAGTCAGAGCACTGCCCACTACGCGGACTGTGTGTGACCTGGGGTTCAACTTCAAGTTGTGGCTATGCTTCCAACGTGATTGCTGCGCGAATCGTATAAAATGAGGCCGTGCATTTGACGCAATGGAAACCGCAGCTCGATAAGCCATGATGACTGCAATTAATTAGCACTAAAGAACTGAAAACAATGTTCTCATCAGGGAACTTCGAACTCGGACACCGGCACTTTCTGGGCGATAAATGGCGGAGAGGATGGTTGTTTTGTGAAGTACGTCCTCAAAATTGTGGTTTGACCGAGATTAATATCTATTTGTGATACGACGGTGTTTATTTACTATGTATTAATTTCGGGATAAATATAGTGTTCATCTAAATATATTTTGTTTCTGTATAAGTCGGTTCCTGCAAAGGTATTTAACAATGCAATTAAAGGATACAGTAATTTGCACGACGCCTTTGGTATAAGTTGTGTGTGACGTTCATGTTCTTGTGCTTTGACATTGAGTGGGGTGAAGGACGACGAAGTGGACTTTCCTTGAAGCCAATGCCTGATGGTATCTCGAAATCTATGTAAAATGTTTCCTTATTTCACCCAAGGAACTGTTGTGAAGGGATTCGGACGAGGAAGTAAACAACTTGGGATCCCAACAGGTCAGTTGTCACATTCACATTGATGGAATGATGCTAATATTCAGCAACATTATGTCGAGCTTGTGTGGCAATCATTGAATCAACCTTTTACCTTCAGTTACCTTGTGGTAGGTATGTGAGTCAAAAATTCAAAATCCTCCAATTCCAGTGTAACTGGGCTCATTTGAAAGAGGATGAAGAGACAAAGAAAATGATACTTAGATCATTGCAATCCATTGAGAAATAAAGAAGTTATGATTTTTTCATTATTTTTAATTAGCCAAATTATGTCCCCACAATTAACCTTAAACCAAATGAAGAAGGTGTGATCAAAACATACTGCATTCTTAGGGGAAATGCTGTAACTTTATTATTTATCAACAAATTCACAAAACCTTTTAAGTATCTGAATGCCAGAAGAATTCTCTATCTAGATCACTCACAAAAATCACCATTGAACAGCTGAAAATAATTATTAATAATGATCAAACATAATAATTATTAGGTTCACACCTTATTTTTTGTATTTCTTAAGTCACCATTTTGTTTTCCCATTTGCTAAAAATAACTTTCCTCGAGCTCGTTACTACATTTCTCTTGCAAAATTCCTCATGGTATTTCACAGATACATCAATAAGTACATATAGAATGGGAACTAGATGTTAGAATTAGAGACCAAACCTGCTTTGGTGTGAAATTTTGTTGATGATTACATTTGTGTGCAATTTGCAGAATTTCTTGATTTGCTAAAAAAAAAAAATATTTCGCGAGCTCGTTAATACATTTCTCGTGCTTATTTCCTCCTGCTATTTCATAGATATAACAATAAATACATATAGAATGGGAACTATATATTTTAATTAGGGACCATACCTGCTTTGATGTCGAATTTTGATCATGATTACTGCACAAAATCTCCTCAGTTGGGGGAAATTCTTCCAGTACCAGAAATAAACTGTCATTCAGAAAAAAATGAACACGAGGCAATAGCTTGGGAGGTCATCTATGACATCACACTCATTACATATGCAAAAATATATTTCTAGCCAATCAGGAGGTATTTATTTGGAGCGCTGTAATTGGGTCGACCAATAGAAAACGGAGATCGGCATCACAGGAAAATGACGCCCGCTATGATGGCGATTGGCGATTTTGACGCACGTACCTACTTGTGGCTTGTTGGTGAAGTTGTGCCTGGTATACTATAGTATAGGGAAGGTGTAGGCCTACATAGTACATGTATACCAAATGACAGTAAACTTGCAGGAAACACACTTCGTATCAAAGTAAAATCACATCCAAAATTTAAAGGCTCTAGCTATGTTAGAAAAATGAGATATGGCAGATTGAAAATATGTATATTTTGGCTATTTGCACAAATAACTCAAATTGCCATTTTTCAACACTCATAAAATTTAAGTATTGATAACACAGAGCTCATATTTGGTATACACAGTCTCTGTACCAGTCACCAATTGACTTTTTTTCTCTCTAGAAACAAATGATAAAAGAAAATATGATGCCTCAAAAATGGTATTTTGTGTAATTTATGCAATGAAAATTTCCCAAAAATGTCAAATTTTGACTTGTTGAAATTATTGTATTTATATTATAATCAATTCTGCCATCACTTAACAATGTACAAGCAAAACATATATATTATAAATATAAAATATAATGGAGATAAATAGTACATAAAGAGATATACATGCCGGGACAGGGTAAATGAATTCAATAAAAAAAAAAAAACATATAAAAAAACACAGACTTTCCGAGAGCGATATTTCTGGGTCATGTTATAGATAATTTTAAAGAGTGATTTATCTTCTTTTTAATGGTGTAAAGGTCTTTGAGATCTGATCACAGCCTATAATTTATGGGCAAGGTAAATAAATTCATTAAAACTTATAAAAGAAAACCACAAAGAAAATAAACCCAAAAAATGGAATTTCCGAGAGCAATACTTCTGGGTAATGTCATATATTATTTTAGAAATAGATTTCTCCTTTATTTAATGGCTGTAGGATTTCAGATTTCATGGGGAGCACTTTTTGGGTTCCGTGCCTGGTACTCATGGGAACCCATGGGCAACTGTTTTTCGGTTCCGTAAAGTTGGTGATGGGTCCCCAATCTTGAAACAGTTAATTAAATTTAGTAGGAGTATATTTTGAACACACCTGTGCAGAAATTGTAGATATACCTTTAATCATCTACAATGTAATGAAAACCATCTGTAGCATTTAATTAAAAGAAATTGTTTAAATTGCCTTGTGTTTTTATTAATATCACGGGAAACACAATTTCGTTTCCATAGTTTCCCCAGTACGGTAACGGCACATTACCGGTAACGATCGTTACCGGGAAATCCTACAGCCTGTATATGATTATTTGAAAACTGATCACAGCCTAAAGTTTTATGGTCAGGATAAATAAATTCATAAATATAAATCTTTTTAAACAAAAAAAAAAACAGACTTTCCGAAAACGGTGTTTCCATGTCTTGTCATATATCATTTTAAAGAGCGATTTCTTATACTTTTAATGGTATAGAATTCTTTGAGAACTGTTCACAGATTAACATTTTATGGGCATGATAAATAAATTCATAAAAGAAATAATTCTTTTTTTAAATTAAAAAAAAAAAAAACAGACTTTCCGATGGCAGTATTTCTGGGGCATCTTATATATATCACTTTAAAGCGTTATTTCTCCTCTTTTTAATAGTATAGAGTTCTTTGAGAAGTGATCAAAGCCGACAATTTTATTAAGTGTCAAAGTGGATACGGAAACTTTAACTTGTTAAAAGAAAAGTAAAATCTAAATGCATCATTACAGAAATCATCTTAGGTCAGGTTCATAGCTTTCCTTTGGTATAAGGCTCATTCTGATCGGTCGAAGCTCAGAAAGTCAGAAGATCAGTAACGTTTTTTCAGGGGAGTCCCAAATGCATTGTCAATCTGGTCACTTTCCAAGAGTGGCTGTGCAGAGTTTGAAACATGATACATACCAAGGGATTCAAGCTACTAAAGTGAACTAATCACACTCTCACATATGGAAGGTAGAAAGATTGATTTAGTCAGTAAACCATATTTTTAGCATATGCATTAATTGTGGAGATACAACAGAGCAAACTTGAGCAAAATTAGGTGTGCTTGGGCCTTGTCCTATATGCTTATAGAGTGAGTGGGAATACCTATTGCAAATCTCAAACCCAGTTTAAGTTTTAATTTTTATTATTACATTTGTTTATCAATCAGGGGAAATTTAAATAGCAGACAATTGGTCTTCCTTGCTCCTTGCTCCATCCTCGTACTGCAGAGCGTCAGGCTAGGTTAGTAGGTAACAACATTGGTTTGATTGCCGGTTTCGAACCCAATGCCCAAAATCGGGTTCGAATCCAACGATCTGCCAAGTCGGAAGTGGGCACCTAACCACAATCTCCTGGAGATAATGTGAGGAGATAATCTGTATATGGATATATATGTCAATCTTTACATATATATACAGACTATTTAATCAGTAAACTTAAACTTATAATACTAGGGTGGTGTGCATGTACAACCTACTTATTCTAAATAAAAATATAATAAAAACAGCAAGTGCATATTAAATATATAATGTGTTTGTTTTGACTTTTTGCCATTTTCTGTTAGATAAATATATTAGGTTGATCAGCTTTACTTTATTTTGAAGTAACTTTAATTTTAAAGTGTAATTTTGTTAAAGAGATATTGTCACACTACAGCTTGCGAGCACCTTACACCAAAGAACCCATGCTCACTAGTGACGTCCAGACATCGGCAACTATTGTTTTGGTAGTGTAGTGGTCTGCATTGACCTCTCAGGCAAGTATCCACATAGACAGGTAGGCGTGGGTAGTGTGTTGGTATCGGGGGGCCTAGGTGGTGTGATGGTTGGCACACTGGCCCGGGGTGCAAAGAGATGTGGGTTCGGGTCCCGCTCTGGGAGCAATATTTCCCATTTTCATCACCCCCATGACACTGGTTGCCGTGATCAGGATCCTGTACAAGCTTTGCGCTGTATGGTTGTTGAACCTACCCTGTGTATGTATATGTTAGTGCATTGCCTGTACGTATGTAATTGAAAGCATTAAAAGACTTACAATTCCAGGGGGACGAGTGTCGTGGTCTGCATTGACCTCTCAGGCAAGTATCCACATAGACAGGTAGGCGTGGGTAGTGTGTTGGTATCGGGGGGCCTAGGTGGTGTGATGGTTGGCACACTGGCCCGGGGTGCAAAGAGATGTGGGTTCGGGTCCCGCTCTGGGCGCAATATTTCCCATTTTCATCACCCCCATGACAGTAGCAAGGACGTCACAGGTCAGTGTCGGTTCTTTGGTCTAAGATGGTCGCAAAGTGGTTGCAAGCTGTAGTGTGACTGGGGTCTTATCACGAGCCTAGTTAGTCTACTGATTAGGACACTAGCCATGGAATTATGGAAGTGTGGGTTTGAGATCCACTCTTATTCTTAATCTAGATTCCTGTTTGCAACACCCCCCACCCCCGCGACATATTTAATTATAAATTGTCACCCTTTGTTCCAGCAAACTTCCCCAATAACGTGATTGAGGCCCTTCCAAAGGAGTTTGACACTGGGATCTACTACGGATGGGCCAAAGTTGGACACGGCAGCGTCAACAAGATGGTCATGAGTATTGGTTGGAATCCCTACTACAAGAACGAAGTCAAGTCTATGGTGAGCTCCTCTCATTTAAAAAATAGGGAGCTAATATACTACAAGAACAAAGACAAATCTATGGTGAGCACCTCTCTCGTTTAAAAAATAGGAAGCTAATTAAACTACAAGAACGAAGTCAAGTCTATGGTGAGCTCCTCTCATTTAAAAAATAGGAAGCTAATTAAACTACAAGAACAAAGTCAAGTCTATGGTGACCGCCTCTCATTTAAAAAATAGGAAGCTAATTAAACTACAAGAACGAAGTCAAGTCTATGGTGAGCTCCTCTGATTTAAAAAATAGGGAGCTAATATACTACAAGAACGAAGACAAATCTATGGTGAGCACCTCTCTCGTTTAAAAAATAGGACGCTAATTAAACTACAAGAACAAAGACAAATCTATGGTGAGCACCTCTCTCGTTTAAAAAATAGGAAGCTAATTAAACTACAAGAACGAAGTCAAGTCTATGGTGAGCTCCTCTCATTTAAAAAATAGGAAGCTAATTAAACTACAAGAACAAAGTCAAGTCTATGGTGACCGCCTCTCATTTAAAAAATAGGAAGCTAATTAAACTACAAGAACAAAGTCAAGTCTATGGTGAGCTCCTCTGATTTAAAAAATAGGGAGCTAATATACTACAAGAACGAAGACAAATCTATGGTGAGCACCTCTCTCGTTTAAAAAATAGGACGCTAATTAAACTACAAGAACGAAGTCAAGTCTATGGTAAGCTCCTCTCATTTAAAAAATAGGAAGCTAATTAAACTACAAGAACGAAGTCAAGTCTATGGTGAGCTCCTCTCATCTAAAAAATAGGAAGCTGATTAAACTACAAGAACGAAGTCAAGTCTATGGTGAGCTCCTCTCATTTAAAAAATAGGAAGCTAATTAAACTACAAGAACGAAGTCAAGTCTGTGGTGAGCGCCTCTCATTTAAAAAATAGGAAGCTAATTAAACTACAAGAACGAAGTCAAGTCTATGGTGAGCTCCTCTCATTTAAAAAATAGGAAGCTAATTAAACTACAAGAACAAAGTGAAGTCTATGGTGAGAACCTCTCTCGTTTAAAAAATAGGAAGCTAATTAAAGTACAAGAACGAAGTCAAGTCTATGGTGAGCACCTCTCTCGTTTAAAAAATAAGAAGCTAATATACTACAAGAGCAAAGTAAAGTCTATGGTTAGCACCTATCATTTAAAAGAGAAAGAAAATACTACAAGAATGAAGTCAAGTCTATGGTTAACACTGCTATCATTTAACAAATAAGCTAATGTACTACAAGACCGAAGTCAAGCTTATGGTTAGGATGGGTTAGCGACAGTTGAGGTTATTTTCAAGGAGACGTAAGCTTATCCTTCAGTTTGGTTGTGACCTTTCAACAAACACATGTGATCCACCAGTTTAAGACATACTTTTACTGCTCACTGCTGAAGGTGTACATCATCGGCTAGATCTGTGATGACGTTTGAGGCGAGACTGTAACAGTAAATTGTTATTAGCGACAGTTTAGGTTATTTTCAAGAAGACATTGGTATATCGGCCACTTTGTTTGTGACTTTTCAGGAGACACACATGATCTACAAATTTAAGGTATACTTTTACGGCTCTCTGCTGAAGGTGTGCATCGTTGGCTGGATCTGCACTGACATTGAGGCTAGACTGTAACTTACAATTACTGTAACAGTAAATTGTTATTAGTGACAGTTTAGGTTATTTTCAAGAAGATGGTATATCGTTCACTTTGTTTGTGAAGTTTCAGGAGACACATGTGATCCACAAGCTTAAGGCAGACTTTTACAGCTCTCTGTTGAAGATGTGCATCGTCGGCTGGATCTGCACTGACATTGAGGCTAGACTGTAACTTACAATGAATGTAACAGTAAATTGTTATTAGCGACAGTTTAGGTTATTTTCAAGAAGACGTTGGTATATTGTTCACTTTGTTTGTGACTTTTCAGGAGACACATGTGATCCACGAGTTTAAGGCAGACTTTTACGGCTCTCTGCTGAAGGTGTGCATCGTCGGCTGGATCCGTGCTGAGTGCACCTTCTCGTCACTAGGTGCGGCATTTCTCCTGCCCCTTTGTGTTCCACTCCGGTCAGGCAATGCATGTATAGAGCAGTGATCGACGATCTCCACGATTTTTGCAGATTTCAGCAATTTCTTTTATTCACCGATTAACATTCACAGAACGCCAAAATATATGACAGCAATTGGTTAGTCCAAATCCCGTTCTTATATGACCTTAGATGTTGCTAGAACATGAAATCCAAACAAGAAAGAGTTTGGCATGGGCGATAATATAGTCATAATAAGGGCAGTTTAAGCCTGACGTCGGGCATTTTTCCACGATTCCCTGACTGCTCTCACACTATGGGGGAAAATTATTGTTTTCACTCTTGGTTTAATAACCATGGCTTGGTTCTGTTGAAACTCGCTAGGTGGCGCCATGGTCTCTGCTTGTTTTCAACTTTTTTGTCGGAGAGCACTTTCATCCCAGGTAGAGATAGTCAACTACTGCAGTAAAATTCGAAACCTGCTCTAGTCTAGGCGCAATATTTCCCATTTCATCACCCCAGCGACACAATATTCAAATAGTACAAATATATCTAATAGCATCTTGTACATACAAAGATGGGCGTTTGAATTTAATTTGCATATTTATCTGAATCATGTAATTATGTTATTATTAGTATTAGTACCGGGCGCCGTTGCCGAATCGGTAAAGCGCGGGCATCGCGTGCGGGAGATCGGCAGTTCGGTTCCCGGTCGAGTCAAACCAATGAATTATCAAATTGATACTTGCCGCTTCCTAGCCAGTCGCTCGGCATTAATAGGATAGGACAAGGACTGGTTAGCTCAGTGCCAGGATAATGTGACTGAGTGGGATATCGGGTCATGGTGGCGGCAGCCTGATTTCCCAGTGGGGCAACAATATAAAGTCACCATGAGTGTGCACTGTCACAAGTCAGTACTCGTCTTGATATGACCTTAGATGTTGCCAGGAGGTAAAACTTCAACAACTAACTAACTAATTTGCATATTTAACTGAATCAGGTTATTTAGCTGAATTTGTTATTAGTATTATTAGATAGTTGTTGTGTGCTTTGTTTCAGATGATCTCATTGCGGCCATTCACAGTGACATCCGGGTTTCTGAGGAGAAACTAGAACTTCTTGAAAACAAGGCACTTATGAAGGACACGTTCTTCGTTGACCCGTCTTGACAATCGCCTGTCCTTGTTTCCAAAGTGTAGCTTTAACAAGGATCAAAGAACTCTTCACACTGAAGGGGTGAAACTAGGGGCTTGTATTTGTAAGTGGCATTGGTGTCAGTTTCATGTAGAGTCAACAGTTTTTTTATTCACTCTCCGTGTCTTGCTAGCGTCCATGATTAATTGGGAAAAACCTATCATTAAAGCTGCATAGCCTGATGAAAGCATCACATTAAAAAAACAAAAAAAGGACTGACATAGATTTCGTCCTACATATCCAACTTAGATACCGGTGTCGCAGTTTTCGCCGTCCACCAGTTTCTGCTGTACGCATCGCTTCTGCGCATGCATCAAAATCGAACAGCATCGTCACTAACCTTATAAATTTAATATAATGTTTTTGGTAAAGATGTTTTCTATATGTGTACCAGGCGATTTGTTTCTAGGTGGTGTGGTTTTAGGGATATTTCACTTTTTCTGTATTTTCTGTATGAAGATTGCTCGCGACCATTGACAATGCCTTGAGTTTGATGGTACGCGCAGTGCAATACATTAGTTTTATTCAAAATTAATAGAAATCAAGAACCCTAACCTTATAAATTTAATATAATATTTTTGGTAAAGATGTTTTCTATATGTGTACCAGGCGATTTGTTTCTAGGTGGTGTGGTTTTAGAGATATTTCACTTTTTCTGTATGAAGATTGCTCCCGGCCATTATCAATGCATTTGAGTTTATGCGTACCGCGGAAACTGGTGGACTGCGGAAACTGCGACACCGGTACACTTATTAAAGCTGCAGTCCGATGAAAAACAGCATTTTCAAAATCAAAACAATTATGTAGAATTGATTTCACATATCTGACTTAGATACTGGTGCACTTAGTAAACCTTTGTCACCACATAGAAGGGAACACTGGGGCCAATTTAATAGAACCCGTTACCGCAGGAGACTATTGTGTCAAGGTTTTTGTGTGCTTGCCTAAATTAATTTTGCATTGTTGCATTTCAATTATCTCAAAAGTTTACCATTTAAAATAAAAGATATTTCAAAATGAATGTAGATTATAATGATCAACCTAATATATTTATCTCAGAAAATGAAAACCATCGGACTATGCAACTTTAAGCATTTGTTGCTGCAGAGAAAGTACTACTGAGTGAATGTTTAATAGAACCTTGAAGCAGCAGTAATTTTTATATAATATGGTTGATCTTGGGGATATTTGAAATAAAAACACAACAACTTTAGTGTGCACATAAAATGGACATCATGGCCTTCAACAGGGAAAGTTCCCTTTAAATTGACTTAGTATTCCTTATATACAGCAATAAATGTTTAATAAATGCAGCACTATCTAAGTTGGATGTAGGATCAGACCTAGGTCAGTTTTGGTTTAGACAATTTGATACTTTCATCAGACGATGCAGCTTCAAGAACTAGCATATGAAACTTTTTATCTAATTAATATCTTTATTCTCACAAATTAGAGCCAGTGTGCTCTGCAGATATTAAGTAAATACATGTACATGGTAACACCCCCACCCCCCACCCCCCAACCTAAATAAAACCACCCCTCCAAATTAAAAAGAAAAAGCCCAAGTTAGAACACAGGTGTCTAAATTACTTCGATTAATGAAATTGAACGCCTACATTCTTCCCTAACAACCGTTGTTAGCTGGGCGAATGGCTTACAATTTTAGGTTGTTTTTTTTACACTGAATGACTGGAGCTAATGGTATTAAGTTGGCTTAACAAAAAAAAGATAATCCAGTAATGAAAATTGATCAGTTTTTCCAAGGTCTAAAATTGTAGACTGATAGTACTAAGAATCCACCAAATGGTTTTACTGCTATTTGATCAGTTTGTGATACTCCATGCCATTACTGTGAGTGCCTATGGGACCTTAGCTTCTTTACTTAGATTGTAAATTCTTTGTTAATACATCATGAATATTCACAAGCGCATTCAGGACACAGAAATAGCGTGATTGCTATTTCGTAGTGTATATAATAAAAAAAATTCAGTGCGCGAGTGACAGTATTAGTGGCACTGGTAGCGGTGGGGGGATGGTGCCACCTGTCCCACCATGAAGAGGGGGTCACCCATAAAGTAGTACACAACATCAGGGTGGCCAATAAGGAATATTCCCTTACACGCCTTTATACTCACATAAAGCTTTATACATCACATGTATATGTGATGTATAATGCATTTTGCGAGTATAAAGGTGTGGAAGGGAATTGCTTTTATGTATGTACCGATTATTCTATGTTATGCCTACTCGACCTAACACATGTGACCGGTGGTGCCACCACCGGCCTTCCAAATCCCTACTGGCGATGCCATACTGTGAGTCTAAGACAATAATATTACCTATATTCCTGCAAGTGCACTGAACCAATTACACCCACCCAGCTCCCCGTTTCTATCCTTTTGCAATATATATATATATTCATTTCACTTATTTATTACTTGTGTGGTTGGGGGGTGAATTAGCAAATGAAGGGAACATTGTGCCTAGAGCAGGACTCGAACCCACACTTCTGCCATTCTGGGGCTAGCGTTGTAAGCATTAGATTACCTAGGAACTCTGATGCAATCACCTACTTATGCCTACCTATATATGTGGCATTTCATCTGGACCACACATGCACCAACATTCCCATAGGTGGGAATTCCAACCAGTGGTATTTTTTACTGATATAATTTTTGTATATTTATAATGCTAATTTATTTCTCGGTAAAATAAACTATGAGATTGCACTAATAATATAATAATATAGTCATATATAGTCGGTTAACCGAAGTGGAGACTACCGGCATTTGAGAAAATGGTTCATTATATGACACACTTTGACATTGCAATAATAATACTACTAATAATAATATAATAGTGGGTTAAGTGAAATAGACATTGGCCCCAGTTGAGTAAATAATTTATTATATTACGTACTATCTGATTGAACTAATAATATAGTAATATAATTTAGTTTAATTTAAATTAACTGACCAAGTCTGTGGCTTATTAAACAGAATAGATTAGGGGTTCAGTATATAAAACAGTCTTTTCCCGACCTAAAATTTGAATAGAATAAGTGTAAAGTATTTATGTCCCCCCCCCTTATAACCGGTTAATTTTAAACTTTAAAATGATATTTTTTAAACATTAAAATTTATGGTGCCGAAAATCTATGTATCATATTCCACGGGAGGATAAATTCCATATTTCCATTCGACATCCAATTTTTGTATTCGTCAAATGGGTAATTTCCCCTGACACTTAAAGCTGCATGGTCTGATAAAATATAATTTTGTCAAAATTAGAACAACTACTGACTACCTCAGGGTAGCATTCTATCTGTTAGCCTTTTTGGCATTAAAATAAACAATATAGTAAAATACATAAAGAGTACTGTATCCTGCAGTCTCTATGTAGATGACTTTTTAATATGTTATAACGGTAAAAATATGAACACTCTAGAACGGCAGCTCCAATTAAACATAAATAGCCTTTCCTCATGGGCAATGGAAAACGGTTTTCGATTTTGCAAATCGAAAACCGTTTGCATGCACTTTTGTCTTTTACAGACTTTGCACCATGACCCTAATTTAACAATTGGAAATGAACCCATCAAAGTTGTCAAAGAGACCAAGTTCTTGGGAGTCATATTTGACAATAAATTGTCTTTTAAAGTCCAGATGTCTTAACCCTTTCAGACTCACATTTTCTGGATCAAAATAATGCCTAGGTGATGTATTTATTTCAGGGAACAATAATGTTTCATCTCCGAGGTGGTGAAATGTTAAAAAAACGTCATGAGAATAAGATAAAGACCCAATACATTATACATTTTCTGAAAGCTGGAACAATTTCCTATCCAGCCATGTATATTTTATTATGATATTCACGAACAGGCTAATGCAAGGTACTATGGAAAACGAGTAAAAAATATGAAAATTTAAAATCGGTGTGAATACAAATATTAAAATGATTGTAAAAAAAATTTCTTCCAAATACTGTTTTCACAAGCCAGAATATCACCTTAGAAGAGTCAACAAGTTTCACGGCTAGATCTAATGTGGCTTATTATCTACGACCATATATGTGCACTAGCGACAATAAGAAAAACGTCAGCAAAAAAATCAGTTACCACTAGGAGTACACTAAAAGTCATTCACTGAATGGTAAAATGTTATAAGCTTTTACCCAACTACCTAAGTGTAGAATATAATACATACAATATACATTTACACCAGTATTGCAGAAATGATTAAAAAAATATATATATAATGTTGTCTAATGTTATCACAATTACACACGAAAATCATGTTCATCAACAAATATCTTTCACTAACAGTTATTTTAGTGAGTTCAGACATTTCACTGAGAGTTCTTTCACTGATAGTTATTTCCTCTCCACGACACAAGTCAGTGTCTCTGCTTCCTAGCTGGAGCTGCTCCAGCTTTGACCGGATCGTCGTATCCGTATTCTACCATGTAATGGTAACGATGGTAGCATGGATAGGGGCACATGCGAACTTTGCACACTGCACAAGCAAAGACAGTGTCTACCCTATTCTTGTGCACAACACACTTAGAACTAGTGTTGAGTTTCTCTGGTGCATGGTCAAGCTGTCGATTGAATCGAGCTTTGGCAGGTGGTGGAACACTTGATGGACGACCGCGCTTCTTCAGAAACGATCGCCCAGCAATCAAGCCATCGATCAATTTCAACATGAACTGCTGTTGCGTCTGCTTGTCCGTAGGATGCAGTTCTCTGCTCAGCAGGTACGCTTGTGATGCAGACAGATGCAGGACATGGAAGAATATCTGCAGATACCATGTCAACGATTTCATGTGGTGGCGGTATGTCGAGACACGTTGGTCGGACAGATCAACACCGCCCATAAACTTGTTGTAGAGGCCGATGGCTTCTGGCCTGCTGACAGTCAGCTCTGCGGCACCATGCTTCTCTCGTCGGTTCACTCTACCATCTCCCAACACATCAGGCACATTGCACAAAAGGTTCACAACACGAGTGTCTTTCCAGGTGACAGCCAGCATATGCCCCTTCATGCGCTTGATACTCTCGCCACGCTTCAAAGTCTTTACCTCAGCACATGTCTTCTTCATGTCTGCTGGAAGACCCACTCTGTTTGCGTTGACAGTTCCACATGACAGAGTTCGCTTTGCTGTCAACTTGCCCATCAACTCGACACTAGTGTAGTAGTTGTCCATGAACAGACGGTGTTCCTTGTTCAGGTGGTGCTTGCAGACATCCAGCACCATCTGTGTGGTCTTTCCTACACCAGTGTCCTCTCTCTTCCCAGCGTAGGGCAAGATGTTCAAGACATAGCCAGTCTTGGCCTCAGCTAGTGTGAACAACTTGATCCCCCATTTCACTGGCTTGATCTTGATGTACTGCTTGATGCTGAGCCGCCCCTTGAATTTCAGCATCGTCTCATCGATGGACAGCTCTCTCCGAGGGATGTAGATGGTGCGATAGCGCTTGTTGACATAATCCAACAAACCCTGCACTTTCCAAAGTTTTTTAGACTTGTCTACAGAGTTATCTTCATTATCAGTGAAGTGGATGTACCGCATTATCTGGCAGAAGTGCTGGCGAGTCATCGTTTGACCGAATCCAGGTGTCTGAGTCAGCCAGTGTGTTGACCAGTAGTTGGGAATTCGGCCTTTCTTTGGTACAAGCCCCATTGCCAGTACAAGGCCCAACCACGTTTTCAGTTCAGGCACAACGATGTCTTGCCATTCCATAAGTTTATCACCCTTCTGTAGCTTGTCTCTGCACTGGACAGCATACCTGTTTGTTTCGTCCACTATGTCATGCAACAGGTAGTCAGTGAAGAACAGTGCAAACAGCTCCTCCGCCGACATGTCAACACAATGATCTCTGTAAACTACACCAACCCGAGCTGAATCGACGAACCTAATGTCAGTTGGGTTGACAAGTTCACGGGTCCACTGGTTTGATGGTCGTTGTCCAAGTAGAGTCTCAGATGAATCTGAACTAGTCCCAGTAGCAATACTGTCATTGTCAGAGTTGTCACCGTCGTCGTCGCCATCCGAAGTTTCGAAATCGCTAATCTCGATTTCGTCGTCACTTCCCCTGGTGAATGTTGGATCACGGGCACAGTGCTCACTTTGCCGAATTTCACTGTCATCAAAACCTTCGAAACTTTCATCACTATCACTTTGAAATGCTTCCAAAAATGCTTCATCGGCACCGCTACTTGCTCCAACCATACTTCGTCGAAACGCCGCTTGAAGACTGTCGCGAAAAACTTGACAATTTTGTGAAAGGCCGGGTGAATATTCGATAAACACTCGCAAAATGTAAACTGTAAACCAACATGGCCGACATAAGCTGATTGCGCATGCGTTAGTTTATTAGGTCACGGAAGAAAACGTAGTTTGCGATGCTGATTGGTCAATATATATGGATGGGAATCTAGTGTACGGATAATCCTGTACTGAAGTCGCAACAACTTTTCATTTTCGTACGGATTATTCCGTACGAAAGTCGGAAAGGGTTAAGGCACTGGACATTTTGAAAGTTCTAGCCCACACACAATGGGGAGCAGACAGCACTGTCCTGCTCCAATTATATAGAACATTAATACGTTCAAAATTGGACTATGGCTGTACTGTTTATGGTTCAGCCAGAAAATCATACATATCACAGTTAGACACTATACACCATCAAGGCCTTCGGCTGGCCCTGGGGGCTTTTAGAACCTCGCCTGTCCAGAGCCTCTATGTCGAAGGCCGAGAGCCCTCCCTTAAGAGTAGAAGGCTCAAACTGTCTGCAATATGTGGTAAAATTAAAAGGAAATATTTTAAGGCTGGGTGTGGAATAGGGCAGTGGTATCTGTCCCGTCTCGGTCCCGAATTACCCATATTGCAAAGCAATATAACCAATTCAGGACACAATGGAACTACATAGTATGGGAATTTTATTAGTTTAAACAAAGAGCACAGGTCAAATCAATGTCAGGTATCATGTTCAGGTAAGGTTCGAGTCTCTGCATGACCCGGGACTCAACCAAATAATTTTGAGAGTGCTCGGGTCATGACAGTGAAGGCGTCAGCCCAGACGGCTCACATGGCTACGGTAAGCGTGCATACCGTCAGTGGCCCAACGGCCGGTGTGAGGAAGGCGGGCGCCCGGGGGGGTCAGGGCATTGGTTCTTTGTATCATTACCAGGCACGGACAGGGCACCATTCGGAGGACGGGATCCATGGGATCTGTATGGTGTAGGGATCGGATGTGGTCTTTGATGTCTTGGTCGAGCAGACGCGGACCGTGAGATGAGTTTTAAAGTCCATGATGTCCGCGCCTCGGATGGTGTGGCCCGGATCATCAGCTCGACCGGTGATCAACAGATTCCCCTGCCAGAGGAGGGTGAAGAACCCCAGCAGGATAGCGGATGTTAGGACCCGGGTGCGGGGCCCCGCCGACCTGAAGTATTGTACCACCGCACGTAACTGTTGAACCGTCAGCGGGGGCACCTGGCGGACAACGTGGTTGGAGGGCCGGAAGACGCCTCGCTTGAGTATCGACACCAGGTATGTTTTCGAAGCTGGCCATCTTACCGTCGTGGAGATCTACCCAGGTCCGGGCCACACTAAGGTAATTCATGACCGCCCCAGGCGACCTTAATATGGTGGTGAGGTGGACAATGTATGAGGCGACGTTGATCTGGGTCGGGAAGACGGGGTTGTATGCCTTGGCTCGGGCATGTCGGTGGTATACTCTCGTCTGTAGTCTCTTATTCTGCCAGGTTCCTCGGGCGAGCCCTGCCTGGAACAGTTCTCTGATGTCCTGGTGGTCTTGATGTGTGGCAAAGTTACGATCATCCCAGGCTATACAGTGTCATTGATAATTGACCGGGTAGCCTTGCGGCGTGTGAGGTCGTCAAATGTTGCCCTACTCAGGGCGTCCATGAAGACAATGTTGGCCCCGGGCTTGTGAATGACCTGGACCTCGCATGAGTTAAGTGTAGTGAATCTCCGGACCGCCCTAGCGCATGCCCACATAACTGGATCCCTGCCAGCACCAGATGCGAGGACCGTCTGGTTGTCCATGTTGATTATTACTGCATAGTCCTGCGGGTTGGGGGGGGGGGTCAGTGTATGGAGTGCGACCACAAGGTATATTGCCTCAAGCTGATTTATATGGTGGCCGTAATCTAGGAAGTCTGGCTGGTACTCCTGCATTATGTAGCCGGATGGCGAGTAGGCGAGGGCAAGGAGTCGCACTCGATGACCCACTCGTGCCTGGGTTGGGGGCGGAGGAGGACAACGACAATTGCGGCGTGTGCGTAGGTCAGGAACCAGGTGATGTCCTTTGTCATGTCGTCAGTGATGGGGTATTTCCCAGTGTGTGGGGCCTTCCTGAGTGCGTCGAGGATTTGGTTCAAGTAATCTGCGCGCCGGTCGAACACACTTGGCTATATGTTGAAGGCGTCCGACCAGGCGCTGTAGGTCTTTCTTTGAGGCTCGGGAGCCAGGCCTCCACTTCTCGCATTCTTCTATGACCTCGGCAAGCTTGTACATGGGTATGCCCAGTCGGTTAGGTGCCTGTGGTGGGTGTGGCGAGGGGTGGGATAGGTGCGGGCCAAGGCCGTTGGTTGCGCGGTCGGTGTGATGGGTGGGGTTGGCCGCTCGGTCGGTTGGGGAAGGGGAGGGGCGAGAGGCGAGGTGCTAAGGGGGCCTGGGGAGTGGGGTAGGTCGGGGGGTGATGCGTGTGGCTCATGCCGCTATTCAAGTTGGTTCTGTGGGGTCGTGTGCGGCGTTTTGGTCGGCCTGACCTTGGCCGGTTAGCAAAAATCCACTTTGTTGCCTTTCTCATTGTCTGCTGCCGCCACCTTCTTGTCTAGCTGTCGTTTCTTGTTGTTGTACTCCTGCTCCTTGTGTGGGTTCGCCTTATATTTATTTGTGCACACGTGCGCAAACCACTCGCTGCCCATGCCTGTGGCATGGGCGTCCATCGTTGTCCGTATTGAACTCAGGGCATTTGTTTGGGGTACTGGACGACGGGCCTGGGTGTTCGCCAGTGCGGGTGGTGTAGAATCGGTACGGGTAGTCTGGCTTAGCTGACCGTTCCTCCTCTTCCTTCCGGATCCCTGAGAGGCACACTCCCCGTTGCAGGTCTTTTATCGACTGTGCGTCATGCCATCCCCTGGGAAGTCGTCCATCGTCAATCATAGTGAACACCTTTTCTGACCATGCCAAGCAGGTGTCCCACTGCCACTCCGACGCCATCTAAAATATTTCATCCTGGTGGTCCAGCATGGGCTTTACCAAGAGTGGGACACTCGGTGGACGTTGGGTGCGGTGATTGACCACGTGGCATCTCGGGTGACTGATTAAACCCTCTCGTGCGTCTCCTCCGTTTCACCCAAACCTGTCGGCGGACGAGTTGCTCTTGGATCGTCGTGGCTGCTTTGCATTCTCCAGTGCCTCCAGTCGGTCGCTCATCACTTTCGCGAACTGCGCCTGTTGTTGAATCGAGTCGGTAACAAACTGTCGCAGGAGGGAGAGTTGTGTCACCGTTGACCCGTCGTCACTACTCATGTCATCCTGCTGGGGGGGAAATCGCAGCTTTCTTCGCCACTACGGAGCGTGGGCGGCCACACTGTCGTGGGGTGGGAATGGTGTCAGCTGTCGTGGTGTCTTTGGGGGCGACTGCAGCCATGGATCCCACGGCGTGGCGAACGGCCTGTCTGGAGGTGAGAAAAGGCGGGTGTGGTGGTGTCGGCCCGGCGTCTTGAGGAGAAGTGCCGACGGCGCGGAGCCAGGGGCGGAAGTGACGTGAGAGACGGGTCACCGGGTACAGGCGGCAGCTGCCGGCGTGTGCGCCGGTGTCGGCACTTGGAGTTAGTGGGAGTTTGGCCACCTATGGATAAAAGGGGGGGGGGATGGGTCATAATGTTAAGGCCGGGTGTGGAATAGGGCAGTGGTATCTGTCCCGTCTCGGCAGCAGCCGTTCTAGTTGTGCCTATGCATTATCATTTCGACGGGATCCATCGCTTAATTACAATTCTTCAAGGTTGACAATGGAGGCATTCGACTGGGACCTTTCCATCTGCAAGATTTAGTCTCCGCTCACCTGTGCAGTGAACTAGGTTTTCGAATGCAAAGAGGACCAGTCAAATGGCTTCAGTGGTTTCAGCCAATCAGAGCTGTTCTCTTCCATTGCAAATGGCTGCCCTGTATGGGGGGTGGCCATTTGCAATAAAAAAGAACAGCTCTGATTGGCTGAAGCTACTGAATCTTTCAACCTTTCCCTATCAGCCATCTTGAAATACACCATGTGATCTTATGGATGGAGCCACGAGACAGATTCAATTCATCCTTATAGAAACCTACTTCCGGTCCCAGTCGAATAGGAATTTGTAAAGAAATATTTTGATATGCATATAGAAAGGCCCAGTCGAATACGTCCATTGTTTTGTGGGTCATAGTTCAATATATAGTTACTTACACTTTTCATGTAATAATCATAATCATAATAATCCATTATATAACAAAATGACACGAGTGGTGTATTAAAGAAATTGTCTCTAGTTTCCATGAACAATCTGAAAGAATGTTTTACAATAGATGAGATCATGGTTCCGAGTGCGCATGCGCCGAAAACGGCGATGGGAGCAAAGCAAAGGAGTACAGCCATTGAGTTTGCCGATACGCAAAGGGCAAAACTTTCATTTTATTCAAAATTAGTAGAAATACATAACAATTTGGCACAAACATGGATGGAAGGATGCAATATAATAATATAATGAATATGTTTAAGACACAACTCTCCATAATTAAGCATTTTGAGCTAAGAAACATACAATTTCAGTCACTTTACAGGCTGATGTTTACATCACCATTGATTAGCCAGAAGTAATTCTTGTTCTAAATATTAAAATGTCAAATGTGTCAACAACTTGTTTCAAAGAAATATATAACCAATATCTGATTAACCCTACTCATTTTCTATTTCTACATATGTCATTAACCATAGGATATAAATAAAAACATGAATAAAATAAGTAAAACTGACTCTGGCTATGGCTCTAACACTAGTCTGAGTGCCCAGATTTGTTTAAATCTAAATGCACATGGCATAAGATGTGCTGATTATATTGATGTAAATGCAATGCTGGATAAAAGATTAATATCTTAATTTATTATATATATTTTTTTAGTTAGTATTCTATGTTTCAAACAAGAGCTGAGATGAGCATATTTCATAACTGCACCCAGTGTATTAGCATGTCCATGTGCTTCTCACGGGTTTGTTTTGCTCTGACGCATCCCACAATGCACCACGCCGCTGGAACGGTGATGTAGTCTATATGAAGTTGTGGCCCAGAACACTGCTTCGCAGCTTCAGCTTACACACCGGAAGTTGGTGTTGGTGCCCCTCCTAGCCCTCTCCATCACTATACAATCTATAATTTAAGCTCACTTTGAGCCTATACCCAAATGACTTCTGATGACCAAACCTGGTAGGATTCTTCCCATGATTTGGAAACTGCTGACAGAAAAAAAAAGTAGTTCTAAATATATTAAAAATTCTGGAATAATATACCAGAAGATAGGTCTCACACCTGACTAGTCAGCTGTATTGTCAACTGTTGTGGCAAAGCTATCTGATGGCAGAGGTCAGTTTTGCTAGGACGTAAAACTACAATAAACGAGCCAATAGAGCATGGTAGTCTTGGAAGCTATCATTGAAATGAAATTATGTGAAGATTATGTAAATGTAATATGTCAGTATGTTAGGTACTATGTTTGCTGAGTAGTAATCGAAATTTTTCAGCATTGTCAACATGCTACTTTTCCAGACAGCCCCTCCCCCTTCCCCAAGCACGGATGAAAGATCTCGACGATTTCGCGGATTTCCTAAAAAAATTATATATGACATTAAACAAAATCTTAATTTGTGACAGCAATTGATTTGTCTGAATCCCATTCTTATGACCTTAGATGTTGTTAGAACAAAGCCCAAAAGAGGGTTAGGTATGGGCGATAATATAGTCACCACAAGGACAGTTGAAACCTGACTTCTGACTTTTTCCCCGCGATTCCCGGTGTCGTATCGTCAGCGGCCTGTCATCGTCAGCGGCCTGTCGTCGCTTCTGCGCATGCGCGGATTTTAAGACATATGCAAAAGACCCATTCCCTCGCCGGCTACAAGCTCAGGCACGGTACCCGGCTGTGTTAGGGACCGATTAGGCCGAAATCTATTGAATGCGATCATATTTAACAGAATTACATACTCAAATAATGAAATTTAATTAAATTAACCTTAAATTCCAAGCGATATTAACGTAGCAGCTCGATCAGCGTCGAATCGCCGAGTGTAAACAAAACAAATAGCAGTGATCGCCGCAACGTGCGAAAATCCGCGCATGCGCAGAAGCGACGACAGGCCGCTGACGATGACAGGCCGCTGACGATACGACACCGGACAGTGCTAATCCTGTGTGGGGGGATATCCGCGTTTTCATGGAAATTTGCTGTTGGCGCCACGGTTCTCGGCTTGGGGGCTTGATTTCCACGTTTTTAGTCGGAGACCACTTTCATCCTTGCCCATGAAATAGTACACATCAACATTTTATCACAGAACATGACTGTTTAAGTTAGTATTTCTTTTAATTGATAAAAGGTGTAGATGGCTGATAAAAGGTGCACATGCTGCCTCTCCCCCCCCCCCCCCCCCTTCCACCATCGTATGGTTTGTACAACCGTGAAATTGTTGAGAACTAACCCGATAGTGCTTTACTTGTCTGTTTCTCAAGATTCGTGATAATGAAAAATGTGATATTTAGAAATTAATTTAGAAATTATGTGCACAATAAAACCGACACATGTGCAGATTATCTTGTTGTCTTTTAATATACATTTGATGTCGTGTTATCTAATGAGCTTATGGTAAAGAAGATTATTTATTTAATGATCTTACAAGTATTATGTGAAAATAGGATGTTTAATTTTAAATAAAATGTTCTAGCATATTTATTTTAAAAGAAAAGGTTTCTAGTTTCAAATTAAATGTTTTAGCATATCTATATGAATTTTTATTTATATAGTTTCAAATGTAGCATATCTGTTAACAATTATTCTAATTTAAAATGAATATTTTTGGCATATCACTTTTTTAATGTTTCAAATTACATTTTTTAGCATATTTATATATGAATTGGTTTTTCTAGTTTTTTAAAACATTGATATAGTAAAAAAAAAAATTGTTTTAATTTAAGTAGCTTAAGACATCTACGTAAAAATGTTTTTAATTTCAATTAATTGTTTTAGCATATCTATTAAAGACAAGTTTGGTTTAATTTTTTCCCAAATTAAATATCTATATACTAATTTTGTTTTTCCCATTTCATGTTTTAGCATGTGTATATATATATCAGGGATGAAAATCCCCTGCCATTTGTGATATTCACCGATTGCCATAGATATTTCTAGAACCTAAAACCCAAAGAAGAAAAAGTTACGTTTTGGCGATAATATAACCACAACAAGGATAGTTGAAACCTGGCTTCAGGCATTTTTCTGCGATTCCCGGACAGTGCCAATCCTATGGGGGGAAATCTGCGTTTTCGCGGAAATTCGCCATCGATGTAATAAACTCGGCTTGGTTCCGCGATTTTTGCGGGAGACCACTTTCATCCCTGATATTTATATCTATATATAGATTAGTTAGACGAATCTTACCTGGGTATAGATGATGGATAACTATTGTTTTACCGAGGTAGAAGCCTCGGTTAGACGTGGGCGAGGGAGAAGGAAGCACATCCGGGTCCAGCAATCTTTACCTACTAATTCAGGATAAAAATGATTCTAAAAAACAACCTAAGGTCAAGTGACCTCATGCTAAATTGAGTGATTGACTAGACGTGGCAGGGCGTGGTGGGTGGGCCCTCGCCCACGTCTAACCGAGGCTTCTACCTCGGTAAAACAATAGTTATCCATCATCTATACCCAGGTAAGATTCGTCTAACTAATCTATTTTACCTCGGTATGCCGCCTCTGGCTAGCCGTAGGCTAGGGAGACCTTTACGTAAAATAATTTTTATCCTGATATTCTTGTTTTGTTATTATTCTTTAGTGATTATGTCTTATGTATGCAACAATGGAAAAGCGATTTGTATGGCAAAAAAGAGGAAAAACCAATGTTTTTCTTACCTCTCTCTTTCAGTTGGTGAGTAGCCTGTGCGCTATAGGCTGAGGCTTCTCTAGTCGTTTGTGGTAATGTCTAGCAAACGAAGTAGCGGTTTTCCATCCCGCGTGAGCTAGGATCCGTTTAACGGAGATGCCTAGCAATCTTGCCTTGGACACCATTGCACCACGTGTAGAGTGCGATGAGTACCTGTCTGTATTTACTCCCGCCAGTTTTAACACATTCATTGTCCATCGGGCGAGGGTATCCCTGGAAATGGCCTTGTGTGGCTTAATAAAGCTGACCAATAGCTGTCTTGAGTTTCTTATTAATCTTGTCTTGGATATATAATTTCGTATCGCAGATACGACACATAACTTGCGATCCTGAGTGAAACTGGACACCCCTATCGTAGAAAGGGGGTCACCTAATCGGTTTGATTTTAATAAAGTTGATAAATCAAACGTGGCCTCTTTACTGTCAATTTCTAGACCATTCAGCGACAGGGCAACTATAGTTTGGCCTCTGTGTCCAGTGACCAGGAGAAGCAAAACTGCGACTTTGAAACCTAAAAGTTTAACGTCCAGAAACTTATTTTCTGGCCATTTCTTGAAGAGGTTGAACACTAGAGAAACATCCCAAAACCTATTATATTTGGGTTTAGGCGGATTCCTCTGATAAATTGATCGTATGATCCAACAAATAACATGGTGTTTACCCATTGTTTGTCCATTAACCCGCGGTAGGATTATCGACAGAGCACATCTGGCAGCGTTAATAGCGCCATATCCTAGGCCTTCGTCCTCTAGGTAACGTAGGAAGAGTCCTACCTGGGATACTGTGGGAGTCATTGGCTTGACTTTCTTAAGCAGGCAATAAATACCCCATTTCTTTAAATACGTAGTATACATTTTCACCGTTCCTTTTCTCCACGCATCATCAACCAAACGCTGTTGTGTAATTTTGTCTAAGCCAAACTGTTCTAAATATTTATTTAAAAAAGGAATGCCACTAACGGAGTTGTCGACACGTTTCCGTGGCGTTCTAGTGGTCCCTGATGTTTGAGGTTTCCTCGGAATCTTGGGAAGCGAAGGCTGCTTTTGGCTGTGGCTAGTAACGTCGGTAGCCACGGTTGCGTGTGCCACTCGGGGACGATGAGTATGGCGTGTGTCCCCTCCATTTGAATCTTTCTGGCGACTTTGCTAATGATAGTAAAGGGGGGGAAAATGTAAAAGAAATGATGTCGCCACTTTAGGGAGAAGGCATCAATGTGCCAAGCATTGGGTTCCGGGTGCCACGAAACATATTTTGGAATTTTAAAGTTATTACGCGAAGCGAACAAATCGATCTGAGGTGAACCCCATGTGTGACAAATGTGTTTGAAAATGGATGGATTAAGTGACCACTCTAAGTGATCATGGAACTGGCGACTCATCTTGTCAGCTAGACAATTTTGTGTGCCTGGAATGTGATTAACAGTTAACCAGACATCAAAGGTTTGAGCCCAGTTCCAAATGAGAAGTGCCATTGCATTACATTTAATCGATTTTGTACCTCCCATATTTCTGACATAAGCCATAGCTGTGGTGTTATCCGTGAGGATACGTACATTATTTTTGGGTATTTTTACTAGACTGGTTAATCCCAAGTAAATGGCCCTTAGTTCTAGAACGTTAATATGATCGGGGAGTTCCGATTCTAGCCATCTTCCTCCCGTTGCTACATCATTTTGATGTGCTCCCCACCCTTGGAGAGACGCGTCAGTGGTAACGGTAGTGTCAGGCTCTCCCATTCTAATGGGATTGGGGGAATGGTCAAAGTGGTTTAGCCACCAATCAATGTCGGCTAGGCCGTTCTCCGAAATAAACATGGTCTTTTCAAAGTTTCCCTTTGCGCGGGCCAGCGCCAAATTTTTATCAATTTCGAGGGATTTTATGTGTGCCGCTCCGTATAGAATAGCGGGACTATACGAAACCATGACCCCGATAAGGACCGCGACCTGTCTAATCTTTGGCCTAGAAGTGTCTAACAGCTGTATCGCTGTGCGGTAAAGCTTATCTTTCTTTTGGCGTGTAAGCGAAACGGTCATAGCCGTGGTGTTCAGAATGAACCCGAGACACTTAAGCTCCTGAGTAGGAGAAAAAACCGATTTCTTGTTATGTATGAAGAAACCCAATTTGGTGAAAATGTTGCATAAATCTTTAACAGCGAGTTCACATTGCGTGAAAGATTGGCCCATAATAAAAGAATCATCTATGTATGGAAACATACAATGCCCCAATTTTGCCATGTGTGCAAAAATTGGTTTCAACAACTTAGTAAACAGACGCGGTGCGCAGGCCAAACCATTAGGTAAACATGTAAATTCAAAAAGTTGGCCATTCCAGAGAAAACGTAGGTATTTCCGATCTGTCTGGTGAATAGGAACGGTGTAGTACGCATCCCTTAAATCAACACTCGCTAGCCAACACCCTGGGGTAATTAAATCACGAGCTGTTTCTAAAGAAAACATTTTGAAATGTTTGTATTCAATGATTTCATTCAACTGAGTTAAATCTAAAATCATTCGGATTGAACCATCAGGTTTAGGAGTAGAGAAGATATTGGAAATATATTCCCCTTCAGTATGTTCAACTCTGTTGACAATGCCCTTAGACTCAAACAGTAGAACCTGGTGATCTAGCTGAGATTTTTCTAGTGAATTAAACTGATACGGAAAAGGCGCTCTCTTTTGTATAGGCAATTGTGTGAAAGGGATGTGAATGCCTTTAACAATATTCAGGACCTCTGGATTAGTGGTTAACTGTTGCCATTGATGTAAACAATTAGAAACATTCCCTGCTTGAAAAAGGCTTAATTCAGTTTGAGTTTCCTCCGTGACCATTGTAGGGTCAGGAGGCAGCACTGTTTGTGTGGAAATCTCTACTTGTTGCCTTGTTTCGGGAACTGGGGCTTGGGAACGAAATCCCTCTTGTAGCCGCGGTTGTCGTTCCAGTTTGAGGCCGGCCTGTCGCCTCGGCCCCTTCCTCGCTGGTTGAACTGGAAGGACGGTCCGCCCCTGAACGGCCTTCCTCCTCTGCGGAATCGAAAATCCGTCCTAGACTTTCTGAACCCTGCTGGGTTTTGGAAGCGACGACTCTTTGCTTCAGTGTTTTTAGCACTCTTGTAGTCGACCTCTACCTGTTTGTACAGGTAAGCTAGCTGACCCCCAAACATCTTGGATTTATCTAGCGGTTTGCTCTTGATAGGGGTAGGTCCGGAATACACGGTGTATTCCTTACCATCATGGTCCGTTACCTTGTTCGAGCGGGCAACCTCTTTTCCGGCATCTGTGGTGACCGATTTGAAAACGTTTTCAAATCTCCGATGGGTCATGTAGTTACTAGCGGCTGCTAACAAAGCTATGCCCCGGTCCATAACCCGCGCCAAAGACGAGAACTTGTTCTCTGTCTGCATCCTGTTAGCCACAGGGATAACAGACGTCAAGGCACCCAAAACTGCCTTATGGATCAGGCAGAGGGAAGTTTCATAACGACGGCGTTCGTCGGAAAGATGAATGCCGGAATCCATCTCTTTGAAAACCGAAGCAGGAATGCCCTTAACTCCTGAAATCTGCTCAGTCAACTTGTTGATGACTTCGATCGGTTTAAACGTAGTGAAATGGCTATTCACCGTTTTGCGCATCATGGT
>JASIRB010000391.1:0-25001 GCA_030323885.1 Branchipolynoe longqiensis | reverse complement strand
ACCACACACACCTACACCCGCACCACATCCCCTACACCCCACCACACACCCCTACATCCCCACCACACACCCCTAAATCCCCATAGACCCCCCACCACACACACCAAAATCGTCACAACACCCCTACACCTCCACAACACACCCCTATCACACAAACATACGCCCCACCACACACACACCATACACACCTACACCCCAACTCACACCATACCCACTCACCCCTACACCCCCACCACACCCCCCTAAATCCACATACACTCCCCACCACACACACCAAAATCCTCACTGCAGCCCTACACCACCACACAAACATACGCCCCTACATCCCACCCACCATACACACCTACACTCCAACCACATCCACCCCACCATACACACCTACACCCCAACCACACCCACCATACCCACTCACGACACACCCCTACACCACCATCACACACCTAAATCCCCATACAGCCCCACCATACACACCAAAATCCTCACCACACCCCTACACCTCCACAACACACCCATCACACAAACATACACCCCCACGACACCCCCACCATACACACCTACCATACACACCTAGACCAACACCCCCACCCCCACCCCCACCCCACCACCGGGCGCGGTGGCCGAATCGGTAGAGCACAGGCCTCGCGTGCGGAAGATTGGGAGTTCGCAAGCTCGTTCCCGGTCGAGTCAAACCAATGACTGAAAAATTGATACTTGTCGCTTCCTAGCCTGGTGCTCGTCATTATTAGGATAGGGCAAGGGCTCGGTGTCAGGATAATGTGACTGAGTGGGATATCGGGTCATGGTGCCGGTGGCCTGATTTCCCAGTGGGGTAGCACTATAAAATCGCCATGAGTGCGTACTGTCACAAGTCAGTACCCATCCTGATATGACCTTACATGCTGCTAGGACATAACACAACAACAAACAAACAAACCAACCTAAATCCCCACACACCACCACCACACACCAAAATCCTCACCACACCCCGACACCTCCACCACACAAACATACACGCCCACCACACACACCTACCCCAATGGGCCCCCCCCCCCCCCCCCCCCCCCCCCGCTCCCTGCCACCATCATGAACAAACCATCAACACACCGAACATCCTACACAACTATCAATCTGTTTAAACACATTGAACATTATATAAGACAAACAAAATGTCTTGTCAACTATAAACTTAGCTTGTTTTATAAGAGAAAAAATGTAACCCACAACGATTGTTTGAGTTGCCCCGAGTATGCATCTTCTACTCAGTGCTGCTCCCCATTTTTGCATGAACCGCAGTGACTGGTGCTGTATATTATACAGCAGGAGCCACTCCCTTAATTCTACAGGATCGGTGCTGTGACTAATACAGCACTGACCAAACTTAGATTATTTAGAATGTCAATTCCAATAGTAAGATGGCCGGAAGACCAGCGCTCCGGCGCTGACAAATGTCATATTCAGATGAATAAATACTTTGCAAAAAAAAACCTCCAAAACCACACCCACCCACTCATACCTACTCACCACACACCCCTAAACCCCTCCACACCCCCCTAAATCCCCATACACCCCACCACACACACCAAAATCCTCTCCACACCCCAACACCTCCACAACACATGAGACATGCATGGTGCGCCATCTGACGAGAGAGTAATGCAAACTGAAAGCTCCCCATTGGCAATAAAGTCTTAACATTAACTGCATCTCAATAGTGTTCAGTTACTTAAAAGAGGTCCCCATTTTAACAACAATTCACCGAACATTTTCCAATGATACAGTTAGTTAATTCACTCGTAGCGAACTCAGAAAACAGCTCCAACTGGTGGCCGAATCGGTAGAGCGCAGGCTTCCCGTGTGGAAGGTCCGGAGTTTCATTCCTGGTCGAGTAAAACCAATGACTTAAAACATTAACACCTGTCACTATCTGGCTTATCGCTCAACATTACTAGGATAGGGCAAGGACTGGTTAGCTCAGTGTCAGGATAATGTGACTGAGTTGCATATCAGGTCATGGTGCTGGCAGCCAGGTCTCCTAGTGTGTACCGTGATATAAGTCGGAACCCATCCTGATATGACCTTAGATGTTGCCAGGAAGTAAAACTCCAACAAACAGTTCCAACTGACATTGTGTTAACTTTTCCCGCTGACTGAAATGCACATGCGCCGCCTCATCTAGCTGAGGGAAGGGTAACCCCGTCACCTCAACGTACTAACATACCGGGCTCGGTGGCCGAATCGGTAGAGCGCAGACCTCGTGTGCGGGAGATCGGGAGTTTGGTTCTTGGTCGAGTCAAACCAATGACTTATAAAATGTATTCTTATCGCTTCCTAGCCTGGTGCTCGGCATTAATAGGATAGGGCAAGTTTGCTCAGTGTCAGGATAATGTGACTGAGTGGGATATTAGGTCATGGTGCTGGTGGCCTGATTTCCCACTGGGGCAGCACTATAAAGTCATCATGAGTGTGCACTGTCACAAGTCGGTACCCATCCTGATATGACCATAGATGTTGCTAGGACATAAAACAACAACAAACAAACAAACAAAATCTCACCCTGATTTGATCGTACATATAGCAAACTTAGATACCGGTGTGCTCATGAAACATTTGTTGTTGCATGGAAGAGAGTTGAATAGAAGCTGACTTTGAAAGCCAGAGAAAATAGAAGGATTGAAAGCTTCGAACTGTGCGCATGGAGAAGACTAAATGGAATGTTATGGTAGGAGTATCAAACTAATGTAAATGTTTTAGAAGAAGTTGAGATATCTAGAAGCCTAATTTCAGAGGTTTACATATAATTTTGAACAGCTGCGATGCTTCGGTCACGTTGATAGAAAGGAGGATGATAGTATTGAGAAAACCACAATTAATGGCAAATGACATAGAGGACGACCTCAAACTCAATAGTTTAACAGTGTCAGACCTGTGCACCTTCCGGATGTGTTCCGGATTGCAAGGGTAAATATAGAAATACGGTTTCTTGGCCTTTGTTGCGGAAATTGGTGTATTTTCTATCACACTAAAAGTTACTGATCGTGTTTGTACAAATACTGAAAGTATTACTGAAAGTCTCTGAAAACAATACTGAAAATGAATTTCAGAAAACTGATAGTGTTTTTCCCAGGTGCACGGGTGTGTAATAATAGGCTTGTGGTTTTGTGTTTATTTTTCATTGTAAATGTGTTATTGAAAGTCATTCAAGAATACAGAAAATAGCTTTGACAATACGCAGGGATGAAAGATCTCCGCGATTCCGCGGATTTCCGGGATTTGCCAATCCCGCAGCACCACCAGCGTATACTAATATGTGGTGCAGACTCCGCAGCACTATCAGTGTACACTACTAATACATGCTTCAAAAGGCGCAGCACTATCAGCATATACCAATATATATGAAACCCGACTTCCGGAAATTTTCCGCGATTCCCTGACAATGCTAAACCTATGGGAAAATATCAGCATTTCCGCTTTTTTTTCCCGGAGACCACTTTCATCCCTGAATACGGAAAGCTGTGAGGTCGGGTGCACAGGTCTGCAGTGTAAGGCAGCTCACTGGTATAAGAAGGATGCCAATACTAATTCAACAGGCAGGGGATCACAAACGCTTTTGCTAAACAGTCATGAATATCCCCGATAGAACAAAGATCGCTTGACTGGCTGAACACCACTGCTATTGTTTTCCAGCATTTCGGTGTGCACACCAAAAGTAACTTTGCATATTTTCACAGTTAGCCGTTTATAATTAAGGTTACTTCAAACTAGATTAAAGTAACGATCGACCTAGTATATGTATCTAAAGAATATGTCAGAAACTCGAAACCATCAGAATATGCAACTTTAACATTGATAGAATCTATTTGTTTGTTGTTGTTTTGCGTCCTAGCAACATCTAAGGTTAGAATCAGTGCCCCCCCCCCCCGCCCCGCCACTCCTAGATGGGGTAAATATTCTAACTGTCGGCTGCTCTGACCCAAAAGTCGTCAGCTCTCAAAAACATCTTGGTTTCTTTTCATTGCAAAATAAACTCCATCACAAAACAAAAACAAAACAATGCGGAAAACCAACAACAACCACTGAACCAAATATAATCAACAAGAACAACAAAAACCAATAGAAATGTACTAAATGAGTACTTTGTGGACATTAAAGCATCTGTCGTCTTCTGGGATCTTAGCAGACATTATTTTAATGGCCAACAACAAGGCTGCATGGGAGGTGAGCACAACTATAACTTTGTATAAGTCACCATTTTTTTGGTGACTTTAAGTCTGGTTAGTTTGCTGGAATCCTATGCAAGTTTTGATAGCAGTTAAAAACTGTTCCAGAGAATGAGTTAAGGGAGCGGGACGTAACTCAGGCGGCAGCGTCTCCACCTGCAAAGCTGTCGGTCATCTGATCGGTCCTTCTCAGTGGACCCATTTGCAGTTTGGGCTATTTTCCATTCCAACCAGTGATCCACAACTGGTTCATCAAAGGATGTGGTATGTGCTGTCCTGTCTGTGGGAAAGTGCATATAAAAGACCCTCTGCTGCTTATTGGAAAGAGAAGCCTATGTGGTGGCAGCGGATTACATCCAACGAAATATGTCAGAATGATCATATGTTTGACGTCCAGAATGATCATATGTCCAGGCCTCATGAGAGCCCTCGTCGTTATATTTGATTCTGTTTTCATTATATGCCATCCAAACTTGTAATATAAACACTGGTGTTTATTTTGTTTAATTTAAAGCATTCGCATGCTCATTGTACGTGGATAATCTTTTTTTTAAAATTGGGAACTACTTTTCAGGGGTCTTGATGACTCAGATACGCATGAAACCACTATTTGATGAACAGTTTTAGAAAGCGCAGAGTATCAATGATGCAATCTCCTCTCTCCCCCCTTGTTTGTTCATTAAAATGTACAGTAAAACCTCTCTAAATCGACCGACCATGGGACCGACTTTAAAAGGTCCATTTAGAGAGGTGGTCGGTTTAGGGATTTTTTTTTATCATTACAATGGTATTGCATGGGCGATCGTTTGTGACCCAAATAAAGCGATCGATATAGGGGGGGTGGTCAATCTGTTAGAGGGTTTACTGTACATTATGCACACTATAAGCTGGGAAACAAATGGAAATAACCTTGACAAATATGTAAAATTAAACCCATAGCTTAATATTCTACAAAGGCTTCCCGTTAAAGTTATAAGTTATATAATTCTAAATAAAATTTTCCATTGAGAGCTGTCTTCTAGTCTCCCCCCTCCCTCCCTCCCTCCCTCCCTCCCTCCCTCCCTCCCCCTCCCTCCCTCCCTCCCTCCCTCCCATCCCTCCCTCCTCCCTCCCTTCCCCCTCCCATCCCTCCTTCCTCCCACCCCCCCTCCCTCCCTCCCACCCTCCCTTCCCCCTCCCATCCTGCCTACCTCCCACCCCCCTCCCTCCCTCCCTCCCTCCCTCCCTCCCTCCCTCCCTCCCTCCCTCCCTCCCTCCCTACCTCCCTCCCTCCTCCTCCCTCCCTCCCTCCCTCCCTCCCTCCCTCCCCCCTCCCATCCCTCCCTCCCTCCCTCCCTCCCTCTCTCCCTTCCTCCCTCCTTCCTCCCTCCCACCCTCCCTCCCTCCCTCCTCCTCCCTCTCCCTCCCTCCCTCCCTCCCTCCCTCCCTCCCTCCCTCCCTCCCTCTCTCCCTTCCTCCCTCCTTCCTCCCACCCTCCCCTCCCTCCCTCCCTTCCTCCCTCCTTCCTCCCACCCACCCTCCCTCCCTCCCTCCCTCCCTCCCTCCCTCCTTCCTCCCTCCTTCCTCCCCCCTCCCTCCCCCCCTCCCTCCCTCCCTCCCTCCCTCCCTCCCTCCCTCCCTCCCTCCCTCCCTACCTCCCTCGTTCCCCCATTTCCCCCCTCTCCCTCCTTCACTAGAGAACACACCCAGACTATTTTGGGTTACATATTAAAATGTAAAACTGCTCTCTTTTGCAGAAATGTTAAAGCTGCATAATATACCGAAAACATTACAATTTCAAATCCAAAACACTTCCCTAGATTTGATCCTTCTTAACCAACTTAGACACCCATTAAACATTTATTGCTGCATACAAGGAATACTAAGTAAAATTAATAGCGATTCCGCGGATTTCCGGGATTTTTCAATCCCGCAGCACCATCAGCGTATACTAATATGTGGTGCTGAGGCCGCAGCACTATCAGCGTACACTACTAATATTAATAAATGCTCCAGGCGCCGCAGCACTATCAGCGTATATCAATATATATATATATATATATGAAACCCGACTTATCAGCATTTCCGCTTTTTTCCCCGGAGAGCACTTTCATCCCTGATTACTGCTGAAGCCTATTGTTTGCAGCATTTCAATCTTCATACCAAAATTAGTTTTGTATGTTTTCACTTAAAATATATCCAAATTTAACCCTTTTAAAATAAAAGTTACTTCAAGATAAGCTCAAATATATCATAATAATCAAGCTAAAATAAATAAGCCCCCATAACTATCAGATTTTGGAACTTTCATCCATACATATGTGATGGTCCACGGTCTTCCACACTGCCACGCACTCACGGAAGAATGCCAAGATTGAGTAAAAGTACGCTTCAACTGACCCACCCCCTAACTCGCCAGGTCCCACGGCGCCTCTATAGTTGGGTGGGGGGTGTGCTAGCCGTACGCAGTAGAGGGCAGCCGAGTAGGGGCTCTGCCCGGTGGTTAGCGTGCCACCACCTAGCACAGTTCAGTGTAACTGCGCAGGTGTGCGGCATAGTGTCTGCCGCCACCGCGTGGTAGTGGAACTCATGTATGGACTACCACACATATATACGCAATATTTCTAACATTATTGCTAATTTGTCTGGCAACGTTATGCTGGCTAAGGTCAGTGATGGGCTGAGGGTGGTTGGGGAGTGGAAGGGGGAGGGGGTGGGGTGGGAGGAGGGTAACAGCAGGCGTCATATTACTTCTCTGGAAATGGTAATTATTAAACAATAATTACCATTTCCATAGAAGTACTATGATAGATTTTATGTATGGTATAGCGCGTTATGCGCATATTCTTTTAGGCTAGAGGGGGCCTCGTGTGTGTCGACCACTGATAAGCGGTTGGGCGCTGTGTCGCCTACGCTAACCGCGCTGCCACCCTCGAACCGGAGGCGAGAGCGACCCGGTGGTGGTCACTTAGGGCCGCACCTCCACCAAACAAATTCATGGCCAGAATCATACAACATTGATTTATTAGGAGGCATGTTGTCATAGGTGCCGAGTTTGCAGTGTCGGGCTTGGAGTGACAGATATGGGTGGGTTTGGTACCCCAAAGCCCACCCACGTGTGTGTAAGCTGAAGCTGCGACCCGGCGTGCTGGGTCGCAGCTTCAGTCCTTCCTGAGTAACTGCAACTCAGCTCAGAATACCTGCATTTAATTAAGGGAATTCAATGTTGGTTCCCAAAAAATAACCCCTATATGTAATGTTAAGTATTCACCGTATTCCAAATATGTTACTACAACATTGGAATATTATCCCACCTAAGCCATAGATTTATCAGTATTATTCATATTTAGACTCTCTTTCAAGACCTGGGGTCAGTATGTCCTCAATACACTACATCACGGTTCCAGCGGCGCGGTGCATTGTGGGATGGGTCAGAGCAAACCCCCCCCCCCCCAAAAGTACATGGCACATGCTAATACACTGGGTGCAGCTATGAAATGTGCTAGTTTCAGCTCATCTCAGCTCTTGTTTGAAACATAGAATACTAACTAAAAATATATATATAATAAATTAAGATATTAATCTTTTATCCAGCATTGCATTTACATCAATATAATCAGCACATCTTATGCCATGTGCATTTAGATTTAGAAAGATCTAGGCACTCAGACTAATGTTAGAGCCACACCCAGAGTACTCAATGCATTGTCAATGGCAGTGAGTAATCTCCATGCAGAAAAAGTAAAATATTGATAAAACGACACCACCTAGACACAAACCGCTTGGAACACATATAGAAAACAGGTTTAACAAAAAGATTATATTAAATTGATACGGTTAGGGTTTGGGATTTCTATTAATTTTGAATAAAACTGACGTTTTTCAATGCGCGTATAGGCAAACTCAATGGCCGTACGCCTTTGCTTTGCCTCCAAGGCCGTTTTCAGCGCATGCGCATTCGGAACCGTGATGTAGTCTATAAATGTCAGAATATTATGGGGAAAAAACCCAAAGTAACATCCTTTTTAACTTAACTAATTAGTGAAAGTTCATGCCTCAAAAAGAATCTGTCATTTGGCTCGTGTAATAAATCTCCTTTTTTCTTTTTGAATGATTGATGTTACATCTTCACATTTTCCTTCTTTTAAATATCGTGAAATTTTTTATTTTGCAAGTACTATTACAGGCACGGCATCCTTCCAGCATCGCGATATACAGGGCGCAGTAATGACTCAGAGAGGTACCGTATCCTCTGAACATGGCATCAGACAGGGTGCAGTAGCAACTCAGACAGGCACCGTATCCTCCCGGTAGAACGACAAACAGGGCACAGTAGCGACTCAGACAGGTACCACATCCTCCCGGCCTAGCGACAGACAGGGCGCAGTACTGACTTAGGCAGGAACCACATCCTCCCAACATCGCGTAAGACAGAGCGCAGTAGTGACTCAGTCGGGCACCGCATCCTCCCGACATGCTGTCAGACAGGGCGCAGTACTGACTCAGACAGGCACCGCATCCTCCCGACATAGTGTCAGACAGAGCGCAGTACTGACTCAGACAGACACCGCATCCTCCCGACATTGTGTCAGACAGGGGACAGTACTGACTCAGACAGGCATCACATCCTTCCGACCTGGCGTCAAACAGGGCGCAGTACTGACTCCGACAGACACCACATCCTCCCGACATGGTGTCAGACAGGGGGCAGTACTGACTCAGACAGGCATCGCATCCTCCCGACATGGCGTCAGACAGGGCGGTTATTACCGCTCATTACTACCACCATGCGCTGACTATTAACGCACAAGCGTGGCGCAATCACACTATTGTTCAATTACCGCTACAACCCCCCCCCCTCCCTCGACACACACACACGCACACACACACACACACACACACCGCGTCGGCGGCCAAGATGCCAGCAGTTTGGCTACTGTTGAGTATTGAGTGTAGTGCATCCAGACGCCGCTAGTGGCGCCACCGACGTTCACGTCAGTACATTATGCGCGTCTGGTGTAATTTGCAATCTACTCCAGGAACACTAAGACCGCCTTGGGTATTAATTAACGCTGTAGATGTTAAGGGAATAAAAAAAAGTTCTAATTTTAGTGTGATAAATAGTTGAGCCGTGTCAAGGTGAAGACACGGCGGGTAATGAAAGTTTATTTAGGTGCAATCACATAAAGAGGTGATAACTAATCAGTATATATATTATAAGTACATACTATATGCACGCGTATATCTTGGATATGCCGGTGTAGGGAAGGCGCAGAGCCCCCCCCCCCCCTGGTGTTGGGAGCTGGTTATTTAACTATTGTCCATTTGGTTCGAGTCCGTCAGGTGGCGCCCCCGCTCCATCTTTCCTCGCCCCTCCCTCGCTTGACCAGACCCCATTTTCTCGCGCGGCCCAACCCGGTCAACACCTGTTACTTGTGCTCGTTTTCATAATATATACATAATTTATATGTACAGTAAAACCTCTCTAAATCGATCGACCTCGGGACAGACTTTAAGTGGTCCATTTAGGGAGGTGGTTGGTTTAGGGAGTTAGAATATGGTTACAAGGGTATTGTTGGGACCTAAGTATAGCGATCGATATAGGGGAGTGGTCGATCTGTGGAGGTGATCGGTTAGAGAGGTTTTACTGTAGTTTATTTGGTTTTACATCCTAGCAAGATCCAAGGTCATAGCAGAATGGTTACTGATGTCTAAAACTAACAATATGCACTCGCTCGTTCTCTGTGTATCTATGTAGGTTGTTTTAAATCCTAGGAACATCTAAGGTCAAATCAGGATGGGTACTGACTTGTGACAGTGCGCATTCATGGCGATTTTATAGTGCTGCACCACTGGGAGACCAGGCCGCCGGCACCATGACCAGATATCCCACACAGTCACATTATCCTGATACTGTGCAAACCAGTCCTTGCCCTATCCTATTAATGCCGAGCGCCAGGCTAGGTAGCGACAAGTATCAATTATATAAGTCATTGATTTGACTCGGCTGAGATTCGAACTCCCAACCTTCCACAAGGGAAGCCTGCATTCTACCGATTAGGCCACCGCATCAGATGTACATGTATGAATGACCAAATGCATAGATTCGAGACCACTATGCATACGATTCAGTCAGCGGTCTTATCAGCGATGGCTGCTATTGTACCAATTGTACCAATTGCAAATCGCATGGCCAATGAACATCGATTTACCACATTGGCCACCACCATAAATGACTGGAAGTACTAGCAGTAGCAAGTAGCTATGCTACATTCAAGAGATACGAGAACGTTTTCAAGAATGTTACAACTGACACAGGTAAAGGGGTCACACGATCCAAGAAAATAAAGGATAGAAATGGAAAAGAATACACCCTTTTCATCCCACCTAAACCAATCCCAGGGAAGGACTGGGACAAGAGCCAAATGTACGGTGGGCAAATCCAACACCTGATTAAGAAAGCAGAGACTGGTACCAAAAATGTGAAACATGGGTATCAAAAACAAGACAGTTGACTCCCAACCCCCACAGCAAGCGCCCGGGGTTCGAACCGCCAAAGAGATCCTACTACAAGGGATCGAGAGGAGGTTACACTCAGAACACACAGAACTTCATGAACCGACCACAAAGTGGATCGGGTGGTTGGAACGAGTCCAATCGTACCAACTTCAACTACAACAGGCCTACTCCACATCCAAGACAACAGGGTTTCAACCCTAGAGGAGCGAGGTAGACGCAGCTACAGCTTCTCTCCAACCAGCTGCCTTTGGTAATTAATGATAATGAATTATTTGTCGCTGAAAATGTATCTAATTGCTTTGATTATTGGTCAGAGTTAACATCCTCCACTGAAATCTTGTCATACGTACAAGGGATACAGATACCATTTGATGAAATACCCATCCAAACACAAATACTAAAACCGTATGAATTTTCTAAAATAGAAATGGAAGCGGTGGATTGTGAAGTAAATAAGTTATTAATTCAAGGCGTTATTACCAAGGCTGTCCATTCGGAAGGACAATTTGTTTCAAACATTTTCCTTAGACCTAAACCCAATGGTTCACATCGCGTAATTCTAGACCTTACTCTTTTGAATAAATTAGTAACCTACACTCATTTCAAAATGTTTTCACTTAAAAATGCACTGGATTTGGTAACACACAAAGCTTGGATGGGTAGCATTGATTTAAAAAATGTCTATTATTCGGTTTCGGTAAGAAAAACGTTCAGAAAATATTTAAGATTTATTTGGAGAAATCAATTATACGAATTACATATGTATGACAAATGGATTATCGGTCTGTCCATGTATATTTATGAAATTGTTTAAACCAATTTACTCCAAACTTAGTAACCAAGGTTTCTCTATGTTCCCCTATATAGATGACTCCTTCATAATAGCAGAAAGGGAAGGACATTGCACTTTGGCCATTCAGGCCCTGAAAGCAGAATTGGTAAAAGCAGGTTTCACATTAAATCTAGACAAGTCAGTCCTAAAACCAAGACAAGAAATCACTTCCCTAGGGTTTAATATTAACACGATAAAAATGCAAGTTACACTTACGACTGATAAAGTAGCAAAATTCTGAGACTTTGCGTAAAAAATTATTAATAAAAGGAAAAGATTGAAAATTAGACAGATGGTGGCCATTATTGGACTCATGGTCGCCTACTTCCAAGGCTTACAATATGCATGTTCACATATAAAATCACTAGAAATTGATAAAAATGCTGCTTTAGCCAGGGCTAAAGGGAATTACAATCGAAACATGAAGATTTATTGGCAGGGGTTGGAGGACCTGAACTGGTGGCTACTTAATATTGAAGGCATTCCAAAGAGTATTATAATTTGTGACCCAGAAATATTAATTTCTACAGATGCTGGGGATTTCAACGGGGGGAAACTAGTACGGGAGGTCGATGGCTACCTGAAGAAGCAGATGAGCATATTAATGTTCTAGAATTAAAAGTTATTTATTTGGGTCTCTCTAGCTTAGCAAATACAAACAAATCAACAGTTAAAGTTTTTACAAACAACTGCACAGCATTGGCATATGTCAGAAAATGGGAGGCACTAGGTCTCCCAGGTGTAATGCGATAACGAAGAAAACTTGGGATTGGGCAGAAGCCAGATCATTTTGGTTGAAAGTCGAATACATTCCTAGCAGAGACAATATTGTAGCAGACATGAAAAGCAGAAGATTTCATGACCATTTAGAATGGAGTTTGTCACAAGACATTTTTAATCAACTGTGCTTCCTCTGGGGCACACCATAAATGACCTTTTTGCATCTAGAAATAATTTTAAATTATTTAAATATGTTTTGTGGCAACCAGAACCAAACTCATGGGAAGTCGATGCGTTTACACTCAAATGGAAACATTTTTTCTTTTATGCATTTCACCATTCAGCATGGTGGGAAGAGTGGCCAGGAAGATGCATCACAACAAGATGAAAGTAATCCTGTTAGCCCAGCTCTGGGAGACCCAGCCCTGGTTTGCAGCAGCCAGGAATTTGTCCAGACAATCGGTGACATTTCAATGAGCTCCCAACAACCTGTGTCACAACGGACCTCTGACACCAAAGAGAGATGTCCATTCGACCCCCTTGGTGGCATTCCTCTTCTGAGGAAGGATTTAGAACCCTTTGGGATCGACAAAGCGACCCTACAAAGACTGGTCTCTTCAGCCTGGAAACCTGGGACAGTCAAACTTTATGTTCATTATGTTAAGAAGTCGCAATTATTTTGTATATTGTCTAAAATTGATTGTCTAACCTCTTGCACAGGTTCTTTGCTTCCTTCACACACTGGAGGATGAAGGTCTAGGGTTCGGGGCCATTAATACAGCATGGTGTGCTCTATAAGTGGTTCTTCCCAGGATATATGGTCAAACAGTGGGGAAACATTACTTGGTTCACTGGTTTCTAAAGTCAGTTTATGAAAGAAACCCACCAAAACCGAAATACTCTAGTTTTGGGACCGTTCACTAGTTTTCAAACTATGCAAAACTTGGCCAGACAACAAAAAATTTTCCATGAGAGATTTGGGGTTCAAAATTGCCATACTTATCCTGCTTATTACAGGGCATATAGGCCAGACTATACTAGCTTCAAATTTAGATAAGATTGAATTGTCAAAAGAAGAAGTTATTTTTTACTTAGATAAGTTATTGAAATCGAATAGGACAGGGGACCCCCTCTCTTCCATCATGCTCAAAGCTTTTTCGAAAGATAAGAAACTTTGTGTGGTCAGGACTATTAAGACCTATATTCTAAACACTAAGCATTTAAGAAAGAACAATCAATTATTGTTAAGTTACATTAAACCCTTCGGTCCAATATCAAGAGACACATTAACAAGATGGACCCTTAAAATACTTTTAGCAGCGGGTATAGATATTAAAAAGTATTCAGCACATTCTACTACGGGTGCAGTAGCATCAAATGCGAGAAATTTGGACATTCCTATTAAAACCATTCTAAAAATTGCAGGATGGAAAAGATCTCCCTAGAGATTTGCAAAACATTACAACAAACGGATAGAGAAAAACAAAAACATGGCATCCACTTTGTTAAGCAAGTCATGAGTATTAAAAGGCTATAAGAAATAGCAAAATTGAGCACTAAGCCGAAATTATGTCTATGTAAACATCTCACTGGGCCATAAATAGCCAAGAGGGTGAGGACGAGGAAAAATAGGATAATTATGTGAGACTTACCTGGGTACAGTTAACACATAATTCTTGTTTTACCGAATTTGAGGCCTCATATATTTGTAGCTCAGTCCCACCCTAACTTCCCATTATTTTGGAGGTTGTGGGCTTCAGATTCCGAAGGAGAAATTGAGCAAATTAATCTTAAGAGGAAATAGGCATAATTTTGGTAGGTTAGTTAAAGATTGATCGGTCGGGAGTGCCATATCTCACTGAGCTACAAATATCCAGGGCCTCGAATTCGATAAAACAAGAATTATGTGTTGACTGTACCCAGGTAAGTCTCACGTAATTATCGCAGGTAGCCTCTCATGGTGGAGGGTGGCCGCTAACCAGTCACAGTTGGGGGGCAGTCCACACAGGGAACCCCGGTGAAATGCCACATACACAGGTAGACGTGGTTAGGTTGATTGGCTCAGGGAAGCTATAGTTATACTAATGTTTAGGACGCTAGCCGCGGAATGATAGAAGTGTGGGTTCGAATCCCACTCTATGTACAATGTTTGCACCTTCCCGCGTCCTGTATGATATATATATATATATATATAGTATAGTTATACGAATCTTACCTGGGTATAGATGATGGATAACTGTTGTTTTCCCGAGGTAGAAGCCTCGGGTAGACGTGGGCTAGGGAGAAGGAAGCACGTGAGGTACCAGCAATTTTAACCTACTTATTCAGGATAAAAATGATCTTTCAATACAATGGATACTATGATTTTCCCGTAATGGTACAACTTTCTTTGGTCCTTTTTGGACTAGTTATGTCGGTTATAAAAAACCAAGGATAGAACGCTCTAGATTCCTTCTCGAAGGAACAAAACCGATGCTTAGCGGTTCTGTCAACACCCGTGTGAACATGGGTAGAGATGTGGGCTTTGCCTCATCTCCTGTGCAAATTCTCTCGGACTCTAATAGAGAGTGATGTTGGAGATGCTCCTGGGTTTCTTTTATAGACTCCCCACAATATTTTCAGGCGTTTCTCCGAGTTTCGTAGCATTTTCTCCAACCTGCTGGCGTGGTAGTCGCAGGGGGGAGAAGTGTGCGGAACAGAGGGATGGGCGAGCCGATACACTGTTCCCGACCCCGCGTAAGATTTGGGCTTGACCCACAATCCACGCACAAATTTAGCTTATTACGCCTGTGTTATAACGGTCTAAACACGTTCTCTAACACCACTAGATGTCCAATTACGTTTTAAACAACAAAATTGTGACGTTTATAAATACCGAGATTGACCAACATGTTTGGTTCCAGATCCCGATGGCCACGAAGCGGAGTAAGCGCGTGGCAGCAGCAGCCGAGGGACGTGCTCCCAGGGCATCGGACGAGGAGTACGACTCCTCGCCAGTGTTGTCGGCAATGCCCTCACCACAGCCCGGGGCGCATATACTCTCCGAGCGGAGGAAGAGACAGTGCCTGATGGCCCCACAGTTCCTGACTGGGAGGCTCGGTGGACGGCTATGGAGAGTCATATTCTGTCTCTCAAACCACCGCTGTCTCTTAAACGACATAGGCCGGAGTTCCAAGATGAGTCGGACTGGGAAGACTTCTCAGAGACAGACTCGGCGATCTAGCCGAGGGCTCCTCCTCCTCCTAAACGGAGTAAGAAAAAGAAACACGTTACTTCTTCTGGTGATGACTTCACCAAAGAACGTAACAAGACCGGGCTTCGCAAGAAGCGAAAGACCAAGTCCAAGAAGAAGAAGAAGAGGAAAGATTCTTCTTCTTCTGATTCCTCCACATATTCTACTTCCACGGAATCAGACTCAGACACACAATATGAAGGTGTCTATGCTGCCATTGGTGGCAAAGTGTCTAAGAAGGTGGAGAAGCCGAAAGCTAAGCGGGTTAAAACTACCACGCTTATGCGCGAGACCATAAATGGTCATTTCCGTACCTTCAAACCGGCGGAAGTCATCTCCAAGTTAGGGGATGAATTGACGGGCATTAAAGGTGTCCCTAACTCCATCATTAAACAGATGGATCGAGATGTTAACATGACGGAAGACCGAAAGAAATTTGAGAGCGTGTTACACATAGCGCATAAGGCGGTGCTCGGTACGTTAACGGCCATCGCTCCGGTGGCAAATCGAATGCAAAGAGAAAATAAGTTCTCATCTTTGGCAAAAACCATGGACAAAGGCATTGCACTGTTAACAGCGGCAGGTAATTACTTGTCCTACTGGAGATATGAGAATGTCTTTAAGTCGGTTTGCACAGACGCCGGCAAAGAGGTGGCCCGCTCAAAGAAGGTCACGGACAATGATGGGAAAGAGTATACGCTCTTTCTGGCCCCAGAGCCGATCAAAGGGAAGCCTTTGGACAAAACGAAAATGTTTGGCGGCCAACTACAATACCTCTATAAAGAGGTAGAAACCGCAGCGAAAAGTGGCAAAAATATGGATGGCAAAAAGAAGCAGGAAACCCCACGCTTCAAAAGGTCATGAGGGGATTTTCGCCCACGACGGCTCGGCAGAGGTTCCAGACCGGGCTCACACTTCAGCCAGTCTTTCCGGGGCCGGGGTGCGCCCAGGCTGGACCGACAACACCGCACGGCCACTGGGCCGCGGCTTCAACTCCCCGAGACCCTTCCAAAGGGGCGGGTCCAAGTAGAGGCCCAAACACAGACTTTACAAGTCCCCGTCGCCTCTAAAACCACACAAATTGTAAGCAACTTTGTGGCTGGGAATATTCATAATCATATTTCTGAATGGGACCAAATTACCAGTGACCAGGATATTTTACAAATAGTTAAAGGTGTTCAAATTCCCTTCATACAAATACCCGTACAAGGGAGAGTTCCGTTTCCCTATCAAATTGAACGAGAGGCACTAACTGAACAGGTACAATTTTTTTTTGACAAAGGCATTATCCAAAAGGTTACACACTGCCCTGGAGAGTTTATTTCAAACATTTTCTCGAGACCCAAACCTAATGGGGACGTTCGAATGATTCTGGATTTAACAACCCTTAATAAAATGATAGAATATCGACATTTTAAAATGTTTTCACTAGATACGGCACGAGACCTTATTACACCAAATGCGTGGATGGCTAGTGTTGACTTACAAGATGCATATTACACAGTTCCCATAACGGAACAACACCGGAAAGTTCTCCGTTTTCTTTGGGATAACCAACTCTATGAGTTTACCTGTATGCCAAATGGCTTAGCTTGTGCCCCTCGTTTCTTCACTAAACTGCTTAAACCTGTTTTCTCACTTATGGCACGGAATGGTCACATAATGTTTCCTTACATATATGATTCCTTTATAATGGCGTCAACACACATTGGTTGTGTAAACGCCTTTTTGGATTTATGTGCATTACTCACTAAATTGGGGTTTTATGTACATCCGCATAAGTCAGTGCTTCAACCAACAAAACAACTTAAATGTTTAGGGTTTATTCTTGATACACAGTCCCTCACAGTGTCGATAACAGAACAGAAATTAACTAAGTTTATGACCACAGCGACCCAGCTTCTTAAGTTACCGAAACCTAAGATTAGACAGGTCGCAGTTCTTATCGGGATAATGATATCATATGCACCCGCTATTCTATATGGGAAAGCCCATATTAAATCTTTAGAAATGATAAAAATTTAGGATTAGCACGCACTAAAGGTAATTTTGAACGAAAGATGTTTATTTCTGAAGAAGGATTACAGGATATTCAATGGTGGATGCAACATATCGCAAATTCACCCAATCCAATCCGCATGGCGGAACCAAATACAGTGATTACCACTGATGCTTCGTTAGAAGGGTGCGGAGCCCATTGTGATGGGGTAGCAACAGGAGGTAGATGGCTACATGATGAAGAGTCAGATCACATTAATGCGCTAGAGTTGCGTGCTATTTATTTGGGTCTACATAGCTTAGTAAAGATACCTAAATCACAAGTTAGAATACTAACTGATAACACTACTGCTATGGCATATATCCGTAACATGGGTGGAACCAAATCAAAGCCTTGCAATCGGTTATCTAAACTGATTTGGAACTGGGCACAGGCTCAACAAGTCTGGCTGACTGTAGCGTATATTCCAGGGTCACAAAATACATTGGCAGACCATAAGAGTAGAAAATTCCACGACCATTTAGAATGGTCACTGTCAACACATTTGTTTAAGTTCATTTGTGCAAAATTGGGGACACCTAAAGTTGACTTGTTTGCATCACGAAATAATAATAAGTTACCCTGTTATGTTTCTTGGCATCCCGAACCGGATGCTTGGAAAGTTGATGCATTTACTATTACCTGGGAAAATAATTTTTTCTATATTTTCCCACCGTTTAGTGTTATCAGCCGAGTAATGAGAAAAATCAGCATGGAGGGGACACACGCCATACTGATTGTGCCCGATTGGGACACGCAACCTTGGCTGCCAGCAGTTACACAACTGGCAAAAGAACATATACGATTCCCAAGAAAACCCGGGAACCTAACGCACCACGGACCGCTAGTGGTTCACGGCGACGTGTCAGCGACACCCCTATTGGCATTCCTTTTCTAAGAAAACAGCTGCAGCAATTTGGTTTAGACAAAATTACGGAAGATAGGATAGTAGGTGATGCATGGAGGCCAGGAACTGTTAAAATGTACACAACTTATTTAAAGAAATGGGGTGTACATTGTTTGCTAATGAAAGTTAAGCCAACAAATCCAACAATTGCACAAGTAGCTCGTTTTCTTCGTTCTCTAGAGGATGAGGGACTAGGATTTGGGGCGGTCAATGCGGCAAGATGCGCATTATCAATTATATTACCTAGAATTGACGGCGAAACAGTTAGTAAACATTATGTCCTTCGTTATTTACTTCGGTCAATTTATCAAAGGAATCCTCCAAAACCAAAGTATAGTCGCTTTTGGGATGTTTCTCTAGTATTTAAGTTGTTCCAGGCTTGGCCTCACAACTCTTGGTTAGATATAAAACAATTAGGTTTTAAGGTCGCGGTCTTGTTACTATTAGTAACGGGACACAGAGGGCAGACGATTATTGCTTTATCCTTGACGGGATTAGAAATAGACAAGCAACAAGCTACGTTTGATTTAGCACAATTGCTCAAATCAAACACGCTGGGTGACCCTTTATCTACGGTTCACTTAGACTACTTCCCAAATGATCGTAAATTATGTGTTGTGTCAGCCATACGGGCTTATATATCCAAGACAAAGGACTTACGTGCATCACAACAACTATTAGTGAGCTTCATAAAGCCACATAATGCAATTTCAAGAGACACCCTTGCCAGATGGACAATCACGGTGTTGAAATTGGCTGGAGTGGATACGGGCAAATACTCTTCCCACTCAACCAGAGGTGCCATGGTTTCCAAGGCACGGTTGCTCGGTATTTCTGTAAAAAGAATACTAGCGCACGCAGGCTGGAAGAGGGCTAAGTCGTTTGCAAAACATTACAACAAACGACTAGAAAAGCCTACCGGCATTGCAAAGCGCCTGCTCACCAACTAACAAGAATAGGTGAGAACAAAAACTTTGAATGATACAATTACTAATACAATGACACATAAACATGTTATAATAAGAATGAATGATATTAAGGATAAAAATGAATTATGTAAAAGTCTCCCTAGCCTGAGGCTAGCCTGAGGCTGTATACCGAGGTAAAATAGTATAGTTATACGAATCTTACCTGGGTATAGATGATGGATAACTGTTGTTTTCCCGAGGTATAAACCTCGGGTAGACGTGGGCTAGGGCCCACCCACCACGCCCTGCCACGTCTATCCCGTTGGTGTACCATTACGGGAAAATCATAGTATCCATTGTATTGAAAGATCATTTTTATCCTGAATAAGTAGGTTAAAATTGCTGGTACCTCACGTGCTTCCTTCTCCCTAGCCCTCGTCTACCCGAGGCTTATACCTCGGGAAAACAACAGTTATCCATCATCTATACCCAGGTTTAAACTATACTTTATATATATATATATATATATATATATATTTTATATATATATATATATATATATATATATGGGAAAATCATAGTATCCATTGTATTGAAAGATCATTTTTATCCTGAATAAGTAGGTAAAGATTGCTGGACCCGGATGTGCTTCCTTCTCCCTAGCCCACGTCTACCCGAGCTTATACCTCGAAAACAACAGTTATCCATCATCTATACCCAGGTAAAATAACTAACTATATATATAAAATTATATATATATATATATACACAGTAATGTATTGATTACCTCTATCCATAATGGTCACTCAAGAGCTATTAGGAACTGAATTACCTGTGTGAGTGCCAACTGCCGGACTTCAGTTGTAATAACCAATTATAATAACCAATTAAGGAATATTAAGAATTGCATAACATGTCCGAGCAGTGCTTTCAAAACGAGCCGACGCACATCACCAGCGTCGTCTACATGCTCACCTGCCACCTGTAATTTGTCCTACAACATAGACTGTACTCCATTGTATTGTGTGCACCACGGTGCATCTGCACCTTCTACTTTTACAATTGCAGCTCCAATTTCACAACTTTTTGAAAGCCCTGCGCATGAGATATTCGCACAGTTCATGGTTTTTCGCCTGATCAGACACCGGGCGCCGTGGCTGAATCGGTAGAGCACGGGCCTCGTGTGCGGGAGATCGGGAGTTCGGTTCCTGATCGAGTCAAACCAGTGACTTACAAAATTGGTACTGATTTGTCGCTTTCTAGCCTGGTGCTCGGCATTACTAGGATAGGGCAAGGACTGGTTAGCTCAGTATCAGGATAATGTGACTGGGTCGGAAATCAGATCATAGCGCTGACGGCCTGATTTCTCAGTGGCGCAACACTATGAAGTTGCCATAAGTGCAAATATGCTAAATTAGTGTTGGCAGAAATGTCAAACCTCTGACACCGTTGGCTTCTGTAGTAATACTAATAGGTTCTCTTAAATTGTCTCAGTATTCCCTTCTATGTGTGCTTAATAAGTGCACCAGTATCTCAGTAGGTACTCCAAAGTGATTTCTATTTTCAACAGGTCAGTATTACAAATTATATATCTGTACAGATCTTTTAAATTGGATCTCAATTATATAAAAATTATTTAGATCGATTGAATAGCTGCAAAGTTATGAGTGTTTAAAGATTGATTTTTTTACCCCGATTTGTGCACATTTCCAAATTAGCCAAATCTTGGTTTTTAGGGTCCCACCTGGAAGCTATTTTGCATATGATCTGTCCAATATTAAAGAATCTCATTCTCTATAGTACAAATAAGAAGCTAAATTTTTTACAGACCATCACTGTTAGTATTCTTTCTGAAATTTCATGTCAAACTTGCTAAATTCCTTAATTTCCAGCAACCACCAATAATAAATTCAGTAAAATAAAGAAAAATAGCATAACTCCCATTCTAATTGTCCTATCACAGCAATCTTTATACCAAAATAACCTGAATTAAAAGCTCTTCATGATGACATAATTATCTAACTGATCAGAGAAAGAAAGCCAACATTCACTTTTAGGCATCGCGAGCTGACAATAAAATGAAGAAAAATAGCATAACTCCCGTTCTAATTGTCCTATCACTGCAATCTTTATACCAAAATAACCAGAATTAAAAGCTCTACATGATGACATAATTTTCTAAGTGATCAGAGAAAGAAAGCCAACATTCACTTTTTCGCATCGCGAGCTGACAATAGCCACATTCTTGCAGCAGTCACTTCTCAGACCAACCTTGATGCGCATGATATAAATCTCAACCAAATATTGTTGTGGTTAGGTAGAGGAAGACTTAAGCTTTCTGATGATATAATTTTCAAAACGATCCTGATCAATTTTCAAGGAGGATTAATGTCTTAATGTTTTCACTCCTTCAGTTGAATCAAATTTCCCACTCAAAAACACCCATGCTAATGAAGCCTAGTTTCTTCTGTCTTTCATTGGTGGTTATTTTTAGCTCAGGTCACTGTACTCACCAAGGTATCAATTTTAGGGAAGGGAGTAGCTCAGACTGGATGAAAACAAACTCGGCGAGCATGCTCAGAGCTGCCGATGGTACCCCCCAACAACTGTCCATTGACTGTAATTTATTTCATAATAATAATTAAAAATCAGATACCCTAAAAGACAAAAGAACGAGCTTTAATTTCATATAAATTTTATTTCAAACCAAGCAGAATTAGTGAAGATGGAGTGTTTTTAAAAGGGTTAAAATATGTCAAATTTCGCGCTGCAGACACCGTACATGCCCACTTTGGAGTACCTAATCTCAGTTACATATGTAGAATGAAATGTATTATGTAGGTAATTGTTTTGGTTTGGAAAATTTGATATTTTCATCGGACTATGCAGCTCTAATTATCGTTCAACAGGTGTGTGGGGTGTGTCCATTTCCCACGTTGGAGGTCATGCGATCAATTCTCAGCCGAGTCGAACTAAACTTACAAAATTGATACTTGTCACTCCCTAGCCTCGCGCTCAGCATCAATAGCATAGAGGCGCGACTGTTTTGCTCAATATCAAGATAATGTGACTCGAGTGGGACAGCAGGTCATGGTGCCAGTGACTTGGTTTCCAATTGGGGCGGCACTTTGAAGTTGGCATGAGTAGGCACTGTCACAAGTCGGTATCCATCGGATATGAGCTTTGACGTTGCTAGGATGTAAAACACCAGCAAACAAACTGAATAAATATTGGTATGATAAATAGTATCTTGAGAAGCAGACGCGTTAGTAGTGTATTAAAACGAGATTTACTATGTGCCAGCTGGCAGCCTCCTCTGACAGGAAGCCACTGAAAAGCACTAAGTATACCACTCTCATGGATAATGCACATGGAGCATATCGACCCGCGGCGCACACTGCCAGCACAAACCGTGCTATGCACAGGTCGGCATGCCAGCTGATGGGTCTCTACGGCCCGAAGCGTATTGGGTGGGTGTCTGTGTTGATATTGGGTGTGTTTGTGTTGGTATTGGGTGTGTCTGTGTTGGTATTGTGTGTGTCTGTGTTGATATTGTGTGTGTTGGTATTGTGTGTGTGTTGGTATTGTGTGTGTCTGTGTTGGTATTGTGTGTGTTGGTATTGTGTGTCTTTGTGTTGGTATTGGGTGTCTATTTGGTATTGGGTGTGTCTGTTGGTATTGTTTGTGTTGGTATTGGGTGTGTCTATTTGGTATTGGGTGTGTGTGTTGGTATTGTGTGTGTTGGTATTGCGTCTGTGTTGGTATTGCGTCTGTGTTGGTATTGTGTGTGTCTGTGTTGGTATTGTGTGTGTGTCGGTATTGTGTGTGTGTTTCAGTATTGTGTGTTGGTATTGGGTGTGTGTTGGTATTGTGTGTGTCTGTGTTGGTATTGTGTGTGTGTGTCGGTAATGTGTGTGTGTCAGTATTGGGTGTGTGTTGGTATTGGGTGAGTCTGTGTTGGTATTGTGTGTGTGTGTTTATATTGGTTGTGTGTTGGTATTGTGTGTGTTGGTATTGGGTGTGTCTGTGTTGGTATTGTGTGTGTTGGTATTGTGTGTGTGTAGGTATTGTGTGTGTGTCAGTATTGTGTGTGTCGATAATGGGTGTGTGTTGGTATTGCGTGTGTCTGTGTTGGTACTGTGTGTGTTTATATTCGGTGTGTGTTGGTATTTGGTGTGTCTGTTTTGGTATTGTGTGTCTGTGTTATTATTGTGTGTGTTGGTATTGTGTGTGTCTGTGTTGGTATTGGGTGTGTGTGTCAGTATTGTGTTTGTGTCAGTATTGTGTGTGTCCGTATTGGGTGTGTGTTGGTATTGGGTGTGTCAGTATTGGTATTGTGTGTTTATATTGGGTGTGTGTTGGTATTGGGTGTATTGGTATTGGGGGTGTTGGTATTGTGTGTGTGTTTATATTGGGTGTGTGTTGGTATTATGTGTGTGTTGGTATTGTGTGTGTCTGTGTTGGTATTGTATGTGTCTGTGTTGGTATTGGGTGTGTGTTGGTATTGTGTGTGTTTGTGTTGGTATTGGGTGTGTGTCGGTATCGTGTGTGTGTTGGTATTTGGTGTGTCTGTGTTGATATTCTTTGTGTCTGTGTTGGTATTGTGTCTGTGTTGGTATTGTGTCTGTGTTGCTATTGGGTATGTGTTGGTATTGTGTCTGTGTTGGTATTGTGTCTGTGTTGGTATTGGGTGTGTGTTGGTATTGGTTGTGTGTTTGAACAAAAAACAAACATTTCTCGCCGTGAATATGGCCTATGCTGCCGACACGGCATAAAGCAACCACCAATCAATCAATCAATCAACCTGGTATTGGGTGTGTGTTGGTATTGTGTGTGTTGGTATTGGGTGTGTCTGTGTTGGTATTTTGTGTGTGTTGGTATTGGGTGTGTTGGTATTGGGTGTGTATAAGTATTATGTGTCTGTATTGGGTGTGTGTTGGTATTAGGTGTGTCTGTTGGTATTGGGTGTGTTTTATTGGGTGTGTGTTGGTATTGTGTGTGTTGGTATTGTGTGTGTTGCTATTGTGTGTGTTGGTATTGTGTGTGTCTGTGGTGGTACTGTGTGTGTTTATATTGGGTGTGTGTTGGTATTGTGTGTATGTTGGTATTGTGTGTCTGTGTTGGTATTGTGTGTGTGTGTTGGTATTGTGTGTGTTGGTATTGTATGTGTTGGTATTGGGTGTGTGTTGGTATTGGGTGTGTGTTGGTATTGGGTGTCTGTGTTGGTATTGTGTGGCTGTGTTGGTATTGTGTGTGTTGGCATTGTGTGTCTGTTGGTATTGTGTGTGCCTGTGTTGGTATTGGGTATCTGTGTGGTATTGTGTGTGTGTTGGTATTGTGTGTGTTTGTGTTGGTATTGGGTGTGTGTCGTGATTGGGTGTGTGTTGGTATTGGGTGTGTTGGTGTTGGGTGTGTCTGTGTTGGTATTGTGTGTGTGATCGTATTGTATGGGTGTTGGTATTGTTTGTGTTGGTATTGGGTGTGTGTTTATATTGGGTGTGTTGGTATTGTGTGTGTCTGTGTTGGTATTGTGTGTGTGTTGGTATTGGGTGTGTCTGTGTGGTATTGTGTGTGTGTTGGTTTTGTGTCTGTGTTGGTATTGGTTGTGTGTTGGTATTGGGTGTGTCTGTGTTGGTATTGGGTGTGTCT
>JASIRB010003826.1:0-13878 GCA_030323885.1 Branchipolynoe longqiensis | reverse complement strand
AATTACAGACACTCAAAGCTATCATACTATGCAACTTTAAGCATGTGTTGTAGTTGGATGCTCCTGTGCTGGTTTGCCATATATATTTATATATTTATTTTTATGTGATGTATAACGCATTATACGAGTATAAATACAAGGATAACATGTACATCATATATTTCTTCTTGCGCATTGGGACCAGACGGGATGGCCGAATGAGTTAGAGCGTCCGTCTCCCATGTTGGTAGATCGTGGGGTCGTGGGTTCGAACCCTGGTCGGGTCAAACCAATGACTTAAAAATTGATACTTGTTGCTTCCTAGCCTGGTGCTCAGCATTATTATGATAGGGCAAGGACTGGTTGGCTCAGTGTCAGGATAATGTGACTGAGTGGGATATCATGTCATGGTGCTGGCGGCCTGGTCTTCCAGTGGGGCAGCACTATAAAAGTCGCCATGAGTGCGCACTGTCACAAGTCGGTTCCCGTCCTGATGTGACCTTAGATGTTGCTAGGACGTAAAACAACAAACAAATCTTGCACATTGGTGGAGTGTCCCCCTTCCCAGATGTCGGGTAAATTGCCAGGCGCGCCCCCCTCGCGTTACACACTGGAGATTGATATATATATATACGTATGTACGTATGTACGTATCATACATACATACGTACATACATACATACACATATATATATAGTCCGATGGTTGTGAGTTTATGTCATTCTTTTAGATAAATATATTAAGTTGAGGTTGTAATCTACCATACATTAGTTTGATGTATCATTTATTTTTAATGGCTAACCTTTGAGATATTTGAAGTTCAAACATGCGGAATTAATGTTGGCAATCACATCAAAACTCTGGCACCATAGGCCTCTGCAGTAACAGCTTCTATTAAAGTTGCATAGTCCGATGGTTTTGAATTTCTGTATTTTTTCTGAGATAAATATATTAGTTTGATCACTAGTATCTACTTTACATTAGTTTAAAGTTACTTTTATTTTAAGTGGTAAACTTTTGAGATATTTTGAGTGCAAACATGTAAAAATTAGTTTTGGCAAGCTTGCCAAAACTCTGACACCATAGACTTCTGCAGTAACAGGTTCTGTTAAATTGACTCAGTATTGCCTTCTACGCAGAAACAAATGCTTAATAAGGGCATCAGTATCTAAGTTAGATATGTAAAATCAAAACCAGATAATTGGTTTGGTTTTGAAAATTTGATATTTCATCGGACTATGCAGCTTTAAATTGCATTCCCTTCTCTGCAGAGACAAATGCTTAGCCTGCGCACGGGTATCTCTGTTAGATATGTAGATCCAAATCTAGATATTTACTTTGCTTTACAAAATGTGAAGCTTTCTTCGGACTACACGGCTTTAACACACCGCCGGGCGCGATGGCCGAATCGGTAGAGTGCGGGCCTTGCGTGCGGAAGATCGGGAGTTCGGTTCCCAGTCGATTCAAACCAATGACTTAAAAATTGATACTTGTCGCTTCCTAGCATGGCACACGGCATTATTAGGATAGGGCAAGGACTGGTTAGCTCAGTATTATGCTAATGTGATCGGGTGGGATATCGGGTTATTGTGCCAGCGTCCTGATTTCCCAGTAGGGCAGCACTATGAAGTCACCATGAGTGTGCACTGCCACAAGTTGGGGTCCACAACTGGATCATCACAGGCTGTGGTATGTGCTGTCCTTTTTGTGGTAAGTGCATATAAAAGACCCCCGTGCTGCTTATCGGAAAGAGTAGCCTATGGCGCGACAGCAGGTTTTCTCCAAAGAAATATGTCAGAATGGCCATATGTTTTACGTCCAATAGCTGGTGATACGAAAATCAATGTGTTCTGGAGGCGGCGTTAAATAAAACAAGCTTTCCTTTTTTGTCACAAGTCGGTACCCGTCCTGATTTGACCCTAGATGTTGCCAGGACGTAAAGCCCCAACCACCAGCCATCCAAATCTAGATATTTGTCTTTAGTTTGGAAAATGTGATGCTTTCATAGGAATATGCGGCTTTATTTAACGCGTTGGCCGACTGCCTCTCATGTCTGCTGGTGATGGCTATTTTAACCTACCACAGTCTCAAGTCGGGTTTAAATCACCGACTGTTTAAATCATATCGCATGAAGCGCAAACACGGTGAGGCTGATTATTAAGGACGCAAATATCCAGCGTTCCTTAGATCTTCAGCTCATTCGAATTAAATTCGCCGCAAAAAGCCAAACAACGCACGACACCCGAGATGGGTGCTCAAGTGTCAGCGCCCTCCTGCAGCTATGGAATGATTCACGGCTAGAATTCGCACCTATGACGACGCTGACTGATTTATAAAGTTACTCCCGAGAAGGATTAATCTTCTGTTATGACTCTCAGACCCCTACTGGGGTGTGTGTGTGGGGGGGGGGGGGGGTACTAGCAACAAAATAAGTGGACTTGAACTATTGAAGCCCATATATTTGGAGCTAGATAAAAGATTCACCCAGTACTTGTAGTACACGGGTGAAGGACAACGTAATGTAAATACGGGTCAAAATAGCTTTAGTATGGAACAGGAAGTAGAAACTGTGGTTCCATGATCAAATGGCTACATATATTGGCACAGATTTGGGGAAATGGTTGAGAATGCAAAAAGACAAGATGGCGGCCATGAAACGCCATCGATTTTACTTTTAAATCGTATTAAACTAGCTATTTTATTATATTTTTCAACTCAAAGGTAGCGGGGAAATAATAAGACATTTGTAAAGAATAATTGTTGCTTCTTAGCTTGTGAAATTAGGCTCTCATTTCATTAACCCGCATTTTCGACCGTTTTTATATAGGGTAGGTATTCCCCCGTCTATTGCGAGTACCGGGTGATCCTTTATCTAATGTGGAGCCTGTGTGCATGGATACCGCCTAACATGTACCCAACGCCGCTTGCCCCACCCCCGACGACCACAAAAAAATCTAATTAAATTGTTTGGTCAATCCGTGTTGATAACTGTCATGGTTGGAATTGTTTCGTTGAGAGCATTAATTTGATATGTAGAAACCTATATATGCGAAATCTGTCTTTCGTTCAGAATGACATGCCCCCCCCCCCTCCTCTTCTCCCAAACCCAATTAAAGTTCCAAAATCCGATGGTTTTGAAATTCTATTAGATCAAATGGATTATAGTCATTAACCTAATCTATGTATCTATATACAGTAAAACCTCCCTAACCTCCCACCTCCACAGATCAACCACTCCCCTATATCGATCGCTTTATTTGGGTCCTAACAATACCATTGTAACCATATTATAACTCCCTAAACCGACCACCTCCCTAAATGCACCATTTAAAGTCGGTCCCAAGGTCGGTTGATTTAGAGAGGTTTTATTGTATATTAAAACTAATCTACACATCTCAATCAATCAATAGTTCCGTCCTCTAGTCGAGGATTGGATGCAATGGTTCTCCACTTGTCCCGATGGTGTGCTGTTCTGATAGACTGTGAATAATTCAAGCCTGTCCACTGTGAAATATTTGTAAACCATGATGTTCTTGGTCTCCCTCTCCCTCTGCTGCCATTCACCTTCCCTTCCAACAATGTACGGTATATTGAACTCTGACGAATGATGTGGCCAAAATAAATAAGTTTCTTTGTCTGTATAGTGGCAAACAAGCTTTTCTTATTTTTAATTTTTCTGAGAACTTCTTTGTTGGTGATCTTCTTTGTCCATGATATTTTCATCATCCTTCGATAAGTCCACATCTCAAATGCTGCTAAACGTTTGTACATTTTCTTAGAGATTGTCCATGTCTCTGCCCCATACATTAGAGTAGACCACACATAACACTGAAGAATACGCTTCCTTGTTTGTATTAATATCTTACTTGATGTTAACACTCTATACATTTTGGAGAATGTTGTTCGGGCTATTGTTATCCTTCTTTTAATTTCTTCCTCACATCTCCCATCATTTGTAATCTTTTGTCCGAGATATATGAATTCGGATACTTGTTCTATGTTTGTGCCATCTATGGTTATATTGACATTTGGTTTATCTGTCTTTTTACTTATAACCATTGTTTTGGTCTTCCTGGCATTCATCTTCATGTTGAATAGTATTCCAGCTTTATTGATTCTATTCACTATATCTTGTAGGTTTTTCTCACTGTCTGCTAGTATTACACTGTCATCGGCATATCTAAGATTGTTGACGTTCATGCCACCTATTGTCACTCCCTTGCAATCTTCAATGTGTCTGAAAATCATCTCTGTGTACAGGTTAAATAGACATGGTGACAATACACACCCCTGTCGAACTCCTCGTTTAATCATAACTTCATCCGATAGGCCCTGCTCCATTTTTATAAATGCACGTTGTGTCCAGTATAAGTTCACAATTAGTTTAATGTCTTTGCCATTGACACCAATATCTTGTAAACATTTGATTAACAGTTCATGATTGACTCGGTCGAAGGCCTTCTCATAGTCAATAAAGCAGGCATAAACATCCTGGTTCACTTCACAATAACGTTCACAAATCATTCTCATATTGAAAATCCCTTCACATGTACCTCTTCCAGATATAAACCCACTTTGTACGTTACTGATTTGTTCTTCAATTTTCTGTCTGTTTTTCAGTAAAATTATTTTCATATCTATATATTATAATTATATATATATATAGATTATGTTGCTCATAATAATTTACTTCATAATGATTATCCTAATCTATATATTTATCTACCTATATATAAAGAGAGATTATGTTAATCATTATAATATACTTTATTTTATTTTTGTGTAACTTTTATTTGAAGGGGGTTGGTTCACTTTGGAGATATTTGAAGTAAAAGCATGTAAAAATACAATTCGGTGAGCACACCGAAATGCTGTACATAGACTTTGCTTGCCCATTGTCATGCCTAGCAACATAACACAGGCTACCAAACTACAAATATGTGAAATGAATACACACTGTGCAAATTGGATATTTTAGATCACATCTCGGTAAGTGAAAAAGAACCCCCCCCCTCCACACACAACCTCCCCCCCCCCAAAATCCACTTATATTTGATGTAAATCAGAACAAGTTGAGTGTGGTCATTGTTTGTTGGTGTTTTACATCCTAGCAAAGACCCTATAACACTAAGACGGCTCACTCAGCCTGTACTGTATAATCAAAATGATCAAACCCACCACCTGGTGCGCTGGCTGTTCTCTTGATTACACAGTTGCTATATTATATGTATAAATGTATATATGAATGTGAAAGATGTGTGATGATGGCGATGCTGATGATGATGCTGATGATGATGTGTATTTGTTCATAGCAATTTCATATTGATGTGTATTCATACTTACCTATATCATGTATAATATAATTGTATGTGTTTACATGTGAAACACCAACCAGCAGCCGGGCTGATCAAACCCACCACAAGGTGGCACTGCGAAATTTACATTACCATGGGAGAGATAGGGAGTGAGCTGTCTTAGTGTTATAGGGTCTTTGATCCTAGCAACATGGACGGCGATTTAAAACGCCGTACATGTTCTGTACTCATGGTAACTTTATAGTGCTGCCCCACCGGGAGACCAGGCTGCCAGCACCATGTCCCAATATCCCACTCAGTGACATTATCCTGATACTAAGCAAACCAGTTGTTGCCCTATCCTATATAGTATTATAATACCAGCCAGTTGCTGATTCTGCCGGTCATGGTCGTGGTCGCAGTCGTGGTCATGGTCATGGTCGTGATCATGGTCATATTCGCGGCTGTGCTCGTGGTCGTGCTTGCGGCCGTAGTCATGGTCATGGTTATGGTCATAGTCGTGGTCGTGATCGTGGGCGTGGGCATGGGTTTAGTCATGGTCATGGTCGCGGCCATGGTTGTGGTTATGATTATGGTCGTAGTCGTGGCCGTGGTCGTGATCGTGGTCGTGATCGTGGTCGTGGCCATGGTCGTGGTCATGGTCATGGTCGCAGTCATGGTCGTGATCGTGGTCGTGGCCGTGATCGTGGTCGTGATCGTGGTCGTGCACGTGGCCACGGTCGTGGCCATGGACGTGGCCATGGACGTGGTCAGGGTCGTGGTTATGGTCGTAGTCATGGTCGTGATCGTGTTAGTGGTCGTGGCTGTGGGCGTGATCGTGGTCGTGGTCGTAATCGTGATCATGGTTATGGTCGTAGTCATAGTCATGGTCGTAGCCATGGCCATGGTTGTGGTCGTGGTCATAGATATGACCATAGTCGTGGTCGTTATCGTGGTCGTGGTCGTGGCTGTGGTCGTAGTCGTGGTGGTGATCATGGTCGTGCTCATGCTCATGGTAGTGGTCGTGGTCGTTGCCATAGTCGTAGTCGTGGTCGTGGCTGTGGCCATGGACGTATCCGTGGTCGTGGTCGTGGTCGTGGTCGTGGTCGTGGTCGTGGTCGTGGTCGTGGTCGTGGTCGTGGTCGTGGTCGTGGTCGTGGTCGTGGTCGCAGTCGTAGTCGCAGTCGTGGTCGCCACAGTGGGTGCTAAGGACGCCTGCTGACGGGTGACAATGATTTAATCGTCATGGTGATATGATCGAGTTACCCGCGTCCCATATGGCGTGACGGTCCGTGTATGAAGTCATCGTAAATCGGCTGATGGAGAAGACAGATAATCCTACTTTAAAGGCAGCCGGCCTGAAACAACAAAAAACCATCCGCCCACGTGACCAGGGCACGTCGGCGGGAATTCATAACCGCACGCCCGACTGGCAGCCTGTCGCGCGCCTTGCTTTTTATTACGCATGCGCCGAGCCGTGGCGGCTATCAGGGACGCCGGCACGGTACACTGGTCGTATTAATAATTTAATTGTACCCTCCAAGAGCACGGCATGCGGCACATAGCTCTGCAGCAGGACAGTCAGGCAGTCGCAACTATCGCCGTGTCGGCTATGTGGGTTTGTGGGTGTGTGGGTGTGTGGGTGTGTGGGTGTGGGTGTGGGTGGGTGTGGGTGGGTGGGTGTGTGTGTGGGTGTGTGTGGGTGTGTGTGGGTGTGGGTGGGTGTGGGTGTGTGGGTGGGTGTGTGGGTGGGGGTGTGGGGGTGTGGGGGGGTGGGGGTGTGGCTGGGTGGCTGTGTGGCTGGATGGCTGGGTGGCTGGGTGGCTGGGTGGCTGTGCGGCTGCGGCTGTGTGACACGGTACACTGGTCGTATTAATTGTAGCCTCTGAGAGCACGGCATGCAGCAGGAGAGTTCGATAAAAGATTCACCCCGTACTTACAGTTCAATGGTGAACCATAACGTAGTCTAAATCCTCGTGAAAACTGCTTTAGTATGGAACCGGAAGTGGAACGAACCCCTGGTTCCAGAATCAAATGGCTACTTATACCGGCACAGATTTGGTGAACTGAGCGAGAATGCAAACAGACAAGATGGTGGCGATAAAACGCCGTCGGTTTTATTTTTAAAGTTCCTTAAACTACATGTTTTAGTATATTTTTCAAATCAGAAGCAGCTTGTAAATATGAAGATTTATGTGAAGAATATATTTTGCTTCTTTAAAGTTAAATTTAGAATTTACCAGCTCAGTTTATATCCCCAGCATGTCAAACTTTTTTGGCAGTTTTTCTAATGGATTAGTTTTCACCCCTGTACTGCAAGTACAGGGTGAATCTTTTATCTACAGGACAGTCAGCAGTCAGCCGGCCGGGCAGACGACATGGTGGTTGTGGTTGTGGTTATGGTTATTGCCGTGTAGTTACGGCTGTGGTTGTGGCTGTATGGTTGAGGTTGTGGCTGTAGTTGTGGTTGCGTGGCTGTGGTTGTGTCTGAGGTTGTGGCTGTGGTTGTGACTGTGGGTATGGCAGAGGCTGTGGCGGTGATTGAGTCAGGGTATCGGTGGCCCAGTCTTCTGGTGCGACTGCACTATAACTATAAGGTCCCCATGAGTCTGCACTGTCACAAATCCGTACCCGTCCTGATATGACCCTAACTGTTACTAGAACATAAAACTCCAACAAATAAACTAACATCTGATGCATAGATGTCGTGGTCATGTTATGATAGCCGCTCTTTAACCGGCAACTTGGCTCTTTAAAGGCTGTCACAGTCTTTCAGTTTCACAATTTGCTGCTTTCCATTTGTTTTGCTCTTAATGGTACTGTTTTACGCAGACTGTTGGATTTGCCATTCAGTATAAGATACAGGACATATCTATCCCTCTATGACACGCACCTGGGCCACCGATCACTTGGTGTATTTAGTTAGTGGTGAAGTGAGTTCCTGCTGTCACTGCCTGACACCACATATCCAAATAGGAAACATTCCCACTATGGGTAAGCCAAATTCTATGCTTCAGAGGGAATACATCCCATTACAGGATAGCATATATACATCATATATGTGTATATATACTTGTATATATGTATATATATGTATATATATGTATATATATGTATATATATGTATATATATGTATACATATATGTATATGTATATAGAGAGTATAATGTATTATACGTATATAAAAGGGGCGGAGCTCTCGCATGATTATCTATAATATTATCACGATTATTCCTCTGTTATTTCTACTACTATTAATCTCCAATCGCTGACTTGCCCCGGTCCTTGCCTACCCCAGCGCCACCACCTGTGGGTTCCTGGCACTACTTGCCCGGGCAGTCAGTCTCTCTCCTGCTTCTGAAAAGACAACAACTACACTACAAGCTCTCCCCAAACAGTCTACTGGCTACCTGTTTGCTACCTGGAGACCATTTTGTCTTGTCTGTCGTCCGCGATCCGGACGACCGTGCCTGTGAGTCGATTATCTGGTCGATTGGACTACATCAGGATCGATCTGCACAGCGAGAATTCACATGGATGACGGTATCGTGCCTTAAATTAGATTCGACGGTCGATTATTAACAACCGTCGATCAGCCTATAAGTGGGTCGACTGTATTCATAGACGGGAGTGGACAAGAATTTGAGAGCAAGCATTGAATTCTTAGATTTACCGAGTAGGGGGGTCGATACCAATCGACTTAGAGACAGGGTTGAACTCGTAATAACCCCCTGTATCTATCAAGCTCTACATATTTCCAGACAGTGTGTCGATAATATCGACTTGGATATAAATAAGTTACACATCGTACATATATTCAAGACACGATCATATATGGCACATATTGCATACATGTATTGCAGACAGTGATACGATACATATATTCAGACAGTGTGTCGATAATATCGACTTGGAGATAAAGAAGTTTGTACGTATATTTAGCCGCTTTCATGCCAGGCTGCCGCTATTGTTCAGAGTGTGGGTCAAGCCACAACACGCACGACCAATGTCCGTGTGCTAAAACGATCGACACACCTGTTACGAGGTCAGGTATGGCTACGCGTAGCAGCACAGCGCTAACTAAGAGTGCGAGATCGGGAGGTGACGTCGACGAATTTGATTCGACCGCTTCCAATTTCGCCGAGTTGTCGCTGGAGGAGCGTGAGTCGAGTGCACGCGCGGCTATCGACAAACTCAAGGCAGAGATGCGGGTCACGGCTCTGGAGGACGAACTGGACGATCTCCGAGCCGAACGAGACAGAAGACGAACCAGACGGCGGACGACCGTGAGGGACGACCAACACGACGTTCCGGCGAAGACAACCCGGGACGACGCGGACGACCGATTGCAGCCACAGGATGAACGACGGACGACGCACCTTTACTGCCGAGTTGGACGAGAGGAACCGACCACGTCGACTCGACCCACGGTCGATCGCGTCGACACTCAAGGGGGTCGAGTAGGAGAAGAAGGCGGGAGTCGAGGTCGAGTAGCGACGGGAGTTCATCACGAAGGCGACGCAGTAAGTGGTCGTTGAGAAAGTATGGGATGGGAAAGGACGTCAGGAAGATGAACCCCCATGAACTTGTGAAGGCTTCATGTGACTGGTGCCTGAAAATTACTTCCCTCACAAAATCGGACTACAGATCATTTATCCAACACATCGGCTTCATCTCAACGCGGGCGCGTGAAGACCACTACAAGGACGTGGCCCATGTCGACCACGTGCTTGCCATTCGCAAGCTCGGGGAAAGCATCGGGTTCGCGGCATTTTCTAAAGCACAAAGTATAGAACACTACGGCCCACACAATATGAAGATGAAGAGACAAGGCACTAACACATACAGTGCTCGGAGAAGATCACCGGGCAACAACACGAAGAAGGCTTGTTACGCCTGGAATGGCGATTCGGGCTGCCTTAGGTCGGACGATGAGTGCCGCTTCGCGCACGCGTGTTCAGGATGTGGCGCTAAGTCGCACAAACGGGCTAAGTGTAAAAATTGACGTGCTCGGACATTCAACAGGCCTAGCCCCCAGACTACAAGAGTCCTTCCGGCATCGATTCGGACCCGTCCCCGCTCCTCTCCGGTCAGAACAGTTCATTGGGAAGGAGACCCGAGAATTGACTTGGGAAGTGATTGCCGGATCGGCTATGACCATCTCAATTCGGAGATCGTTACTGGGTCTAGTCACAATGTTGAATTTCCATACAGCGGCGATCATCCTAAAGATAGCATTGATTCTAGGACTGTCAACCCTAACCGGACTGAACATCGCAACTTCTCTGATAATGATTGCATGCCATGTCTTTATCTTTCAGCTGGGGTCGAGATCTGTGACGGTGCGGGGGGGTTGAGGTCAGTCGTATTCATGATAGGAGTAAGAGCTTGCTGTGGGAGCAGCCTGAAGGCACCAGCAAGGCGGATCGGCTATTTCTAGAGCAGACCGCATCGGGCGGCCTACTAGTATACGTTAGCGAAACCAAGGGGGCGCCACCCAAGAGTTTTCAGGTATCTCGCAGCTGTGTGGACGGGAGCTGCACATGTAGCCACTTGATCGCGGGCAAACCGAGCCAATTAAAACCTTGCAGGTGGTTCGCGGAAATATGTCTTCGGGGCGATTGGGACCCAGATTGGGTGTATCTGATGATAGGGGTCACTTTTGGGTTTAGGGTGATTAACCCAGGGGTTGAGGTCTCCTATATTCCAGACAAGCCCAGGAGGAAGGCTAAGTGGGAGCGTGACATAATTAATAAAAAATTCCTCGAGGAGGAACGTGAGGGCCTAATTTCTAGGGTAGATGCCCCCCCTCTCTGCACGCACGAGGCCTTCGTCGTCCCTAAGGACGATGGCGGAGGCCGTGTTGTTATCGACTGCAGTATGCCTTCGAGCGAATCCGTGAACAACTTCACTGATGAAGTCCGGAACAAATTCTCCTATAAAGGACTCGATGATGTAACGGAGATGCTGGAGAGGGGTGACTATATGGGGACGATAGACATAAAAGATGCCTATCGTGCAGTCCCTATCCACCCTGATGACCGCCAGCGTCAAGGCCTTCGCCATGGCGATGATAAGCTCAATTACTTTCTTGATAATCGCTTGAGTATGGGCCTGTCTTCGAGCCCCTTTATATTTTCCAAGATGTCGGACTTCATCGTGAGATGCGGTGTTCGCGAAGGCCTGGCCAGAGTCGTAAACTACCTTGATGACTTCTGTCTCGTCGGTGGGACGCGGTCGGAGGTCCAGGGCGCTCAGAGAACCCTCATCTATATCTTGAGAAGACTGGTTTTTTTTGTTAACTTCAAAAAGGTCAGTGGGGTCGAGACCAAGGTTAGATTCCTTGGCATATTCATAGATTCTGTACGCCTCGAGCTTAGCCTTCCTCCGGATAAATTAGTGAGGACATTGGAGATCCTCCGCAAACTACGCGGGCGCAAGAAGGCCAGTAGAAAGGAGCTGGAGCAGGTGGGGGGGCTGCTAGCGCACTGTGCCAAGGTCGTCCGGGGCAGGCGGACCTTCTCTAGGCGGATCTACGATCTCATGTCGAAACTTAAGCAACCTTTTCATAGAACGAGGCTAGGCAAGGGAGTTATGGAAGACCTCAACTGGTGGTTGAATTTTGCCAGTAGCTTTAACGGGAAAGCCAAGATTCTTGGGAAGTTTGCCCCAGTCATATCCTGTTACAGCGACTCTTCCAAGTGGGGCTTCGGTGCCCTGCATGGCAGCGACTGGACTGTCGGTGCATACACTGACGCGACGGAAGACATCCTTGACGATTATGTCGGTCATCACCACTTCCGTCCTCCGGAGGATGTCGGACCGCCCACATCAACGTGCAGGAGATGTGGGCGGTCTACGCATCTTGCATCCGTTGGAGTGCGGGCTGGGGCGATACCGCTGTCATTTTCGTCACCGATAGCTCTGTTGTGCAGGCACCTCTTAATACTGGCAGGTCTAGGAGTGCCGAAATCATGCACTTCTTGCGCAGAATATTTTGGCTCTCGGTTAAATACAATTTTACCTTTAATTCTGTTTATATACGTAGTGCTGTTAACGTAGTATGTATACGTAGTGCTGTTAACGTAGTATGTGATGCCCTAAGTAGACTGGGTGACAATGATAGTGCCGCTAGAATCAGGAGTGTCGATGGTGCCAGAATGCTCTGTTGCAGCGACACGTTTGACCGATCGCTCGTCTCTTTCAGGGAGGGCAGCTCTGAGAGCCGAGCAGCAGCAGTACCAGCATCAGGCATACGCTCAGAACTCAACAATAGCGAGGGCCACGCAGATCAAGAAATATTTAAGATATGCTGAACTTTTCCATTCTTCCAGGTCCCCCATACCATGCTCCGAGGAGCAGGTGGCCCTATATGCCGCCTGGTTGGCGAGGGATCTCAAGTATTTATCTGTCATCAACTACCTCAGTGGCCTAAATTTTTTCCTTAAGCAAAACGGCGAAAGGCCTATAGACTATACCAACTTTGTCCTTTCTTCTACTCTCAAGGGTATACGGAGAGCCAAGTCGGATATACCTAGGCGTGCTATGCCTCTCCTTCCCCATATGCTTCGCAAGATCTTCGCTTTGTTAACAAATAGCCCTGGCCACGTCGCCTGGCGCGCAGCAGTCCTCTGCTCATTCCGAGGGCTGCTGCGTAAGTCCCAGGTCACCTTGTCTGATGCCTCTTTATTGAGATCGGACTTCCAGTTTTATGACTGGGGGCTGATTTTGACTGTTCGTCGCTCCAAGACGATTCAGTTTAACGAGAGGGTCCTCGAGATCCCGATATCTAGGTGTGTTGATACTGACATGTGTGCTGTTTATTGGACTGAGCGGCATTTCAGCCAGATTGCCGCTAAACCATCTCAGGTAGCCTTCCGCATTCTATGCGGCGGCGGGAGTTCCGCCCCTTTCCCTTACTCGGCCTATCAGGAGACCCTAAAGATATTTTCGGCCAGGGCGGGGCTCGATGCCGCCACCCTCTCGTCCCACTCACTCAGGAGGGGGGGTTGCACCTTCCTTTCCATGTGTGGAGCCACCATAGAGGAGCTGAAGGTCCGGGGCGACTGGGCGTCCGAAACTGTCTACTCATATCTCAAGACACCGCTCGGCACAAGGATTGTGAACGACATGAGGGTGGGGGTGGCGCTATGTTCGAGTCAGGCTGGCGTTGGGTTGGGGGGGAGACGCTTAGGCGTCTCCTTGGCCTATATTTTGCTGCCCTGACGCAAATAAAGTCGCCTACCCATCGCCGCCTCTTGTCTCTCTCTTTGCCGTAGCCCAACTTTATAGAGAGTATAATGTATTATACGTATATAAAAGGGGCGGAGCTCTCGCATGATTATCTATAATATTATCACGATTATTCCTGTTATTTCTACTACTATTAATCTCCAATCGCTGACTTGCCCGCGTTTGCCCCGGTCCTTGCCTACCCCAGCGCCACCACCTGTGGGTTCCTGGCACTACTTGCCCGGGCAGTCAGTCTCTCTCCTGCTTCTGAATTTTTTTTTTTTTTTTACCGGTAGCCTATATTTTGCTGCCCTGACGCAAATAAAGTCGCCTACCCATCACCGCCTCTTGTCTCTCTCTTGCCGTAGCCCA
>JASIRB010000859.1:0-33585 GCA_030323885.1 Branchipolynoe longqiensis | reverse complement strand
CCCCCCCCCAATGATTATGATTTATATGAATATTGTTTCTTCAGTTTGTGCCTCATATAAATTTAAAACATGTATGATCATATGCAGCTTTTGATTCTGATTATTTTGGCATAAAGAATAGAGTGATAGTCTAAGTAGAAAAGAAGTTATGATATTTCAAGGAATTTATCATTAATCCTGATGATATTCAGTAGATATTAAGGAATTTAGCAAGTTTAGCATGAAATATCTGACAGAATAACGAAGCTAATTGTCTGGGAAAAAATGGAGCCTGTTATTTGTGCTATAGAGAGTGAGATTATTGGACAAATTATAAGCAACATATCTTTTGTGTTGGGGCCTTAAAACCCTAGATTTCCCTAATTCGGAAATGTGCATAAAAAAAGGCAAAACCTCATAATTTCGGAACTTTTCAAGAGATCTATATATATAAATTGTATATCACTGGAATCGGATTTAAAAGATCTATACATTTTTTAAATAATTTTAAACACTGAAACATTAAAATAAAAAATCACTTGGAGTACCTAGTAATAGCCTCTATTAAATTGGTTCAGTGTTCCCTTCTATGTGGCAACAAATGCTTAATAAGTGCATTAGTATCTAAGTCAGATATGCAGAATCAAATCTAGATAATTGTTTTGGTTTTTTAAATTTGATGCTTCATTGGACTATGCAGCTTTAATTTTCTTTTTTATATGAATTGATTTTTACTTTTGGTTAAAAGATAAATAACCACACAATTTGTATTTCAAACAAACCATCTTTGAGTTATATAATATACATACACATATATATATATATATATATATATATATATATATATAAACGTCAACAGAATTATACTGAGTAGCTGCACATGTCATGTATTTAAAATAATCAAAAAGAGTTGACATATCCCCTAACTCACAACAACCATTCATTGACCTACAATCAAAATATGACAGGGGGAATCGCTATAATATATATAATAAAGTGACTGTAGAGTCACTTTATCATCGGAGTCAGAATATTATCTCACACCGGCCGCTGACCGGGCGTGGTCACCGAATCCGTAGGGTGTGGGCCTCACGTGGGAAAGGTCTGCAGTTTGTTGGTTCCCAGTCGAGTCAAACCAATGACTTATAAAATTGATAATTGTCACTTCCTATCCTGTCACATGGCATCAATAGGATAGGGCAAGGACTGGTTAGCTCAGTGTCAGGATAATGTAACTGAGTGGGATATTGGGTCATGGTGCTTGCAGTCTGATTTCCCAGTGGGGCAGCACAATAAATTCACAATGAGTGTGCACTGTCACAAGTCGGTATCCATCCTGATATGACCTGATATGTTGCTAGGACATAAAACAACCAGTAAACAAACCTAACCCACCACAAAGATCCATTGACCTACAGTAACAATATTATATGAGGAGTCACTTTATTATTCATAATAAAGTGACTGTGGAGACACTTTTATGGGAGTCAGAATATTATCTCACATCAGGCACAGACATCGGGCCAAAGGAAAGCGAGTTTAAAAACAACAACATTTGCTGTTGATGTTGATATAGCGATATAGCGAATGGTAGACAGGAAGTGTGAACAGGTATTTGTCTCTCTTTTTTTTTTTTTTGATACATTAGTTGTCCCAAGCAGGGGAAATCCCAGTCACAGACGACTGGTCTTCCCCACTCCACTGCTGGTCGATAGAAAGCCCGAGCCTACACTTTTACCGACCCAAGGGATTTTTAACCTCCCCACCAATAGACATGGTATGAGAGCAACCAGCCTTTGATGACGCTGTAAGTTATACACAGTGGTGGAAATCCAAATTGGCAGAGCTGGGGGCACGGGGAATCGAACCGCCGACCCTCAGATTAGGAGTCTGACTTAGAAAAAAGTCAGACACTCTAACCACTCCACCACAGAGAACGCGTTGATGCTGTTGCAATACATCGCTGGTAACTAACTGTATTCTGTGAGAATCTGTGCAGGCAAACCGGTGCCCACCTGGTACCTTTTTGTGCATACCTGTCGGGCGTAGACAGACGCTGCTTGTAGCTGACACAGGGACCTTTCTGTTCGACAGAAGCAGTCGCCACAACCTGTCAGTGTCATCACTGATTCGCGCTGTGCTCGTATCCCGTCATATCTAGGTCACGCTGCGCAAGAATCCATATAGTGTTTTGCAACATGGATCTGCATGGATGGCTGTTTGTATCCGGTGTGATTGTGCACCGTTCCGCTTCGCTGCACTATATTACACTTCCATCGTGAATGGGGTGGGTGGGTGGGTGGGGTGGGGAGGGGGTCTGTCATAGAAGCCCCCCCCCCCCCGGTCGCACTGCCCGCCACCCTCAAGTCCCGGCTCGACCAGTTCGTCATGGACCGAACTACTTTCTTGTTGGTTTGACAAAGTGTAGTCCCTGTCTTATAATATGAGCATGTTTTAGTGTTGCTGTGTAAAGCATACCCAGCTATCATTGCGATCTTTATACTATAACGAACATACTTTTAATCAGTACCAGACGGGATGGCTGAAAGAGTTGACCGTCAGTCTCCCGTTTTGTTACATCGTGGGAGGTTCGAACCCTGGCCGAGTCAAACCAATGACTTAAAAATTGATAGTTGTCACTTCTTAGCCACACCCTCGGCATTATTATGATAGGGCAAGGACTGGTCGGCTCAGTGTCAGGATAATGTGACTGAGTGGAATATCAGGTTATGGTGATGGTGGCCTAGTCCCCCAGTGGGGAAGCACTATAAAGTCGCCATGAGTGCGCACTGTCACAAGTTGGTAGCCGTCCTGGTATGACCTTAGATGTTACCAGTACCTGTAATGTGGCCCGCCCGCAGTCTGACAATATACGCAGTGTTAGTAGTACAGGTAGCAGCATCCCGCTCTGTGATTGGTGCCCGATGCTTCCCTCCCGGGATTATTTCGTGTCTGCGACTAGATCAGGTTAGGGGAGGGAAGGGGAGGGGAGGGGAGGGGAGGGCGGGGGGAAGCTGCTATGGTGTGCATAATTAGTTATTACCGGTAATGTTATTGTTAACGCTGTGTATATACTATCATTATTACTACTAGTTGTTACTGTACGTATCACTGTTATCAATAGTATTAGTGAAAGTGACTCCAGTGGCGCTGATCCTGCTATTCCCAGACATAGGTGGCGCCATGGTGTCCATATGTGGAACTAGTGTAACTCCAGTTCATACTACTACTACTACTACAGGGTGCGGCAAGCAGTGAGACATGGCGTAGAATATGTGGTTTGTTTATAATCACATAACACACTATATAGCTCGTACATACGGCACACTGCACGAGGAAGATCCGTCCGTTATGTAGTGTGCCGCGTGGTGCCCTCAGAGTGGGGTCACCTGGGTACACGGGGTGGGGGGTGGGGCTGGGGGGGGGTGGGGAGGGGGGGGGGGGGGGGGTGCGGGGGTGCAGGAGGGGGGGGGGGGGGGGAGTGCTCCTCTAAAGAGAGAAAAGCCCCCCCCCCCTCTCTCCCCCCCTAACCCGCACCTGACGGTGTGTAAGCACGTATAAAGACGCAGGTAGGCGGCGGAACAGGAAGGGGGCGGGGGGGGGGGCAGGTGGGAGGGGGCGGGGGGGACAGGAAGAGGGCAGGAAGGGAGCGGGAGGGGGGGGGGCGGGTTAGCACTCAGTCTGTCGTTGTTGCTGACCTTATTTTTGTTGTTCCTATTATTATGATTATTACTATTGCTATTATTATGCATATTATTTAATAGACATACTAATATATATGGTATATGTAAGATATTGTGAAAACACCACATGTTCATACTGCCTGCATACTGACGGGTTGGCGCCCCGGCTCTCGTTTTGCGCCTTTCTTACGTCGTGTCGCCCGTTCTGGTCGAGCGTCTTGTTCGCTAAGTCACACTGCGTGTTTGCTCCTCTCATCTCCGGTCCCCTCACCCCTTATTCCCCCCTCACCCCCTATTCGCCCTCACCCCCTATTCCCCCTCACCCCCTATTCCCCCTCACCCCCTATTCCCCCTCACCCCCATTCCCCCCTCACCCCCTATTTCCCCTCACCCCCTATTCCCCCTCACCCCTATTCCCCCCTCACCTCCTATTCTCCCCTCACCCCCCTCACCCCTATTCCCCTCACCCCCTATTCCCCCCTCACCCCCTATTCCCCCTCACCCCTATTCCCCCCTCACCCCCTATTCCCCCTCACCCCTATCCCCCCCCCCACCCCTATTCACCCTCACCCCTATTCCCCTCAACCCCCTATTCCCCCCCCACCCCCTATTCCCCCCTCACCCCAGCTGTCCCTCCTGCCCGCGTCGGGAGGGGAAGTTGGTCCGACCCGTCGACCCGTCAGTCCAGTTGCCACTATGGTGATAATCTCACCAGCCTCCACCCCCTCCACCCCCCTCCACCCGGCTCCACCCGCCTCCACCCGCCTCCACCAGCCTCCACCAGCCTCCACCAGCCCCCCCCCCCCCCAAAAAAAACCCACCACACCCTCTCCGACAACACACAAAACACTCACACAACCCATCACAACCCGCTCACACAACCCACTCACACAACCCATATCCACCACTCACACAACCAGCCACAACCACCCACAACCATCCACAACCACTCACAACCACTCACAACCACTCACAACCATCCACAACCACTCACAACCACTCACAACCACCCACAACCACCCACAACCACTCACAACCACTCACAACCACCCACAACCACTCACACAACCCATATCCACCACTCACACAACCACCCACAACCACCCACAACCACCCACAACCATCCCCCGCCCCCAAAACCCTCAAGCCTCAAGCCTCAAGCCTCAACCCCTGCTCCTCACTTAACGACGTACCCAGTACTCGCGAAGAATGTCTCAGACTGAATAAAGTCCATGCTTTATTTTACAATCATCTAGGAATCCTGAGGGAGGTTGACAACCCTGACATACCCTCCCCCCCTGCCCCCCCCCCCCCCCCCAATACACACTCACCCCCCGCCCAATACCGTTAGCGCCGTCTGGTGTGCACTGAGGGCACTAATGAGTGCAGCTTGGTCCGTCCGTTATTAAATGTCCCCACATTAACCACACAAACCACACCTAAGGAAACCGGGTTGTCGGGGTGGGGTGTGTGTGTGTGTGTGGGGGGGGTCAAATGGCACCAGTTGACCATGACACTAGGTGACCACATCATGTGACCACATCATGTGACCACACCAGGTGACCATATACCACCACGACTCTCACTAAGCCCCCCTCCACACCCCTCTCTCTCCACACACACACACACGCGTGCACACACACACACACTCATTGAACACTGTTTGAGCGCTGATTGCACGCGGCCTGCACTAATGTATTCACTGTCACTGCGCAAGTCACTGAGGCGTGGCAGCAGCTGGACCACAGCGGCCACCAATTGACGGCAGTTAGTCACAGTGGGTACTGATAGTAGGTACTGACAGTGGGTAATGACAGCGGGTATTGACAGCAGGTAGTGGCAGCAGGTATTGACAGTGGGTACTGACAGTCGGCATTGACAGTAGGTAATGACAGTGGGTTCTGACATGCATACCGACTCGACTCTCAGATTTAGCTCTGCCCCACACCCCTCACAACCCCCTCACCGGCCCCCTCCGTCCCTTACTGCCCCCTCAATGCCCCACGCCCCTCACTGCCCCCTCCGCCTCTCACAGCCCCCTCACTGTCCCACGCCCCTCACAGCCCCCTCACCTCCCCCCTCCGCCCCTCCTCACTTCGCCTCACCGCCTGGTGACCTGAGGTTGTTACAAGTGCTGCTTGGTGCTGAACAAGTCTGCACCCAAGTTGGGTGCACCCGCCCCCCCCCCCCCCCACACACACACCCACACCACACGCCAGGTACCAGCGGAACGCTGCACAACCGGAAATGAGGCGCAATGTTTAGTGAGTTTCGGTATTCTGACAAACAGGGCGGCACTTGGGTTGGTTATTTGTTCGTTGGAGTTTTGCGTCCTGGCAACATCTAAAGTCATATCAGGACGGGTACCGACTTGTGACAGTGTGCACTCATGGCAACTTTTTAGTGCTGCCCCACTGGGAAATCAGGCTGCTGGTAGTATGATCCGATATCCCACTCTGTCACATTATCCTGACACTGAGCTAACCAGTCCTTGTCCTATCCTATTAATGCCGAGCGGCAACTTAAGAAGCGACAAGCATCAATTTGATAAGTCACTGGTTTGACTCAACCAGGAATGAAACTCCTGATCTCCAGCACGCGAGGCCCACGCTCTACAGATTCGGCCACCGCGCCCGGTAGCACTTGGGTGTGTGGTAAAGTAACAAGCACTACACAACACACAACGCACTACATAGCACACAACACACTACATAACACACAACGCACTACCCAACACACCACACACCACACAAAACACTACATAACAGTATTAACACACTGCACACTACCTAACACACTACACACAGACTACACACAACACACAAATCACTACACAACCCACTACACAGCACACTACACAACACAACACTACACAACACTACACAACACACCACTACACAACACCCTACACTACACAACCCACTATGCAACCCACTACACAGCACACTACACAACACTACACAACACACCACTACACAACACCCTACACTACACAACCCACTATGCAACCCACTACACAGCACACTACACAACACTACACAACACACCACTACACAACACCCTACACTACACAACCCACTACCCAGCACACACACTACATAACACAACACTACACAACACACACACTACATAACACACTATACAACCCACTACACAGCACACAACACACCTACACAACCCACTATGCAACCCACTACCCAGCACACACACTACATAACACAACACTACACAACACACACACTACATAACACAACACTACCCAGCACACACACTACATAACACAACACTACACAGCACACAACACCCTACACAACCCACTATGCAACCCACTACCCAGCACACACACTACATAACACAACACTACACAGCACACAACACCCTACACAACCCACTATGCAACCCACTACCCAGCACACACACTACATAACACAACACTACACAGCACACAACACCTTACACAACCCACTATGCAACCCACTACCCAGCACACACACTACATAACACAACACTACACAACACACAACACCTTACACAACCCACTATGCAACCCACTACCCAGCACACACACTACATAACACAACACTACACAACACACAACACCCTACACAACCCACTATGCAACCCACTACCCAGCACACACACTACATAACACAACACTACACAGCACACAACACCTTACACAACCCACTATGCAACCCACTACCCAGCACACACACTACATAACACAACACTACACAACACACAACACCCTACACTACACACCACACAACACACCGGTCAGCCCGGCCGGGACCCACAGTAAGAGGTCGCGAAGTACGTGTCTCATTAGTTCTAATCAGGAGTGAAGGTTGTTTGTCACGACGAGCAGGTAACCACACAGCGACCTCCTTCAGAAGGGACCTCTTATTGCGTGTATCCACAGAGCGACCTCCTTCAGAAGGGACCTTTTATTGATTGTAGCCACACAGCAACCTCCTTCAGAACGGACCTCTTATTGTGTGTAACCACAGAGCGACCTCCTTCAGAAGGGACCTCTTATTGATTGTAACCACAGAGTGACCTCCTTCAGAAGGGACCTATTATTGATTGTAACCACAGAGCGACCTCCTGCAGAAGGGACCTCTTATTGCCTGTAACCACAGAATGACCTCATTCAGAAGGGACCTATTATTTGTTGTAACCACAGAGCAACCTCCTTCAGAAGGGACCTATTATTGCTTGTAGCCACAGAGTGACCTCCTTCAGAATGGACCTCTTATTGCCTGTAACCACAGAGCGACCTCCTTCAGAAGGGTCCTATTATTGCTTGTACCCACAGAGTGACCTTCGGAAGGGACCTCTTATTGCTTGTAACCACAGAACGACCTCCTTTAGAAGGGACCTCTTATTGATTGTAACCACAGAGCGACCTCCTTCAGAAGGGACCTCTTATTGCCTGTAACCACAGAAAGACCTCCTTCAGAAGGTACCTATTATTGATTGTAACCACAGAGTGACCTCTTTCAGAAGGGACCTCTTATTGATTTTAGCCACAGAGCAACCTCCTTCAGAAGGGACCTCTTCTTGTGTGTAACCACAGAGCGACCTCCTTCAGAAGGGACCTATTATTGCTTGTAACCACAGAGCGACCTCCTTCAGAAGGGACCTCTTATTGCCTGTAACCACAGAATGACTTCCTTCAGAAGGGACCTATTATTGCTTGTAACCACAGAGCAACCCCCTTCAGAAGGGACCTATTATTGCTTGTAACCACAGAGTGACCTCCTTCAGAATGGACCTCTTATTGCCTGTAACCACAGAGCGACCTCCTTCAGAAGGGTCCTATTATTGCTTGTACCCACATAGTGACCTTCAGAAGGGACCTCTTATTGCTTGTAACCACAGAACGACCTCCTTTTGAAGGGACCTCTTATTGCTTGTAACCACAGAGCGACCTCCTTCAGAAGGTACCTATTATTGATTGTAACCACAGAGTGACCTCTTTCAGAAGGGACCTCTTATTGATTGTAGCCACAGAGCAACCACCTTCAGAAGGGACCTCTTCTTGTGTGTAACCACAGAGCGACCTCCTTCAGAAGGGACCTATTATTGCTTGTAACCACAGAGCGACCTCCTTCAGAAGGGACCTATTATTGCTTGTAACCACAGAGCGACCTCCTTCAGAAGGGACCTCTTATTGCCTGTAACCACAGAATGACTTCCTTCAGAAGGGACCTATTATTGCTTGTAACCACAGAGCAACCTCCTTCAGAAGGGACCTGTTATTGCGTGTAACCACAGAGGGACCTCCTTCAGAAGATACCTTTTATTGATTGTAACCACAGAGCAACCTCCTTCAGAAGGGACCTATTATTGCTTGTAACCACAGAGCGACCTCCTTCAGAATGGACCTCTTATTGCCTGTAACCACAGAGCGACCTCCTTCAGAAGGGTCCTATTATTGCTTGTAACCACAGAGTGACCTTCAGAAGGGACCTCTTATTGCTTGTAACCACAAAACGACCTCCTTTAGAAGGGACCTCTTATTGCTTGTAACCACAGAGCGACCTCCTTCAGAAGGGACCTCTTATTGCATGTAACCACAGAACGACCTCCTTCAGAAGGGACCTCTTATTGTGTGTAACCACAGAGCGACCTCCTTCAGAAGGTACCTATTAGTGATTGTAACCACAGAGCGACCTCCTTCATAAGGGGCCTCTTATTGCGTGTAACCACAGAGCGACCTCCTTCAGAAGGGACCTATTATTGATTGTAACCACAGAGTGACCTCTTTCAGAAGGGACCTCTTATTGATTGTAACCGTAGAGCGACATCCTTCAGAAGGGACCTCTTATTGCCTTTAACCACAGAGCAACCTCCTTCAGAAGGGACCTCTTATTGCTTGTAACCACAGAGCAGCCTCCTTCAGAAGGGACCTCTTATTGATTGTAACCACATAGCGACCTCCTTCAGAAGGGACCTCTTATTGATTGTAACCACAGAGCGACATCCTTCAGAAGGGACCTGTTATTGCTAGTTCACCCGATTATATAAATGTCACACACGAGGGAACGCCGGCACGGCGACGTGAACCCGGTGTACTTGAGTTGGGTGTGAACATGGGTGTGACGGGGTGTGACAAGGTGTGACTGTGTGTGAGTGGGTGTGACTGGGTGTGACGGGATGTGGGTGGGTGTGTCTGGGTGACTAAGTGTGACTGGGTGTGACTGGGTGTGACTGGGTGTTGACGGGGTGTGAAGATGCATAGTCCAATGAAAGCATATTTTTCACTTATCTATATTTGATCCGAGATATCCAACTTAGAAAGTTAGATACCGGTGCACTAATTAAGCATTTGTTGCTGCATATACATTTAACTATAACGTGATACTAAACCAATGTAATAATCGAACCTGTTACTGCTGAAGCCCATGGTGTCAGGATTTTGACATGCTTGCCAAAACTAATTTTGACATGGTTGCGCATCAAATATCTTAAAACTGAGAGATTTCAAATAAAAGTTACTTCAACTTCAAGCTAAAGTAAAGTAGATAATAATGATCAATCTAATATATTTATCTCAGTCCCTAACAGAAGCGCTCCTTTGTTCATTTGTACCGAGCAATATATATATATACTATTACGCCCTGTCACCCTTCAGTGTTGCTCCTGATGATGCCCTCACATGTGGGTAGGGCGTTAAGCCCCCGATTTCCCGGCTCGCTCACCGGGCCCTACAAAGAACACACTCCGCGTGAATGAGTTGAGCGTCCATCTCCCGTTTTGGTAGATCGTGCGATTCGAACCCACGGGTTCCATCCTTGGTCGAGTCAATCCAATGACTTACAAATTTATTCTTGTCACTTCCTAGCCAGGCACTCAGCATTATTAGGATAGGAGAGTGACTGGTTTGGTCAATGTCAGGATAATATGACTGAGTGGGATATCGGTCATGCTGCTGACGGCCTGGTCTCCCAATGTGGGGCAGCACTATGAAAGTCGCCATGAGTTTGCACTGTCACAAGTCGGGACCTGTCCTGATCTGACCTTAGATGTTGCCAGGAGGTAAAACTCCAACAACCAACCAGCCAACACTCCGTGTGGTTTAAATCTTGCAGAGAAATGACTAGAAACCCCCCGCCCCCCCCCCCCCCCACCCACCCACCCACCCACCCCGCCCCGCGGCGCGCAGCCGCACAAGTGGATCTCACTCTGGCCGCCACTTTTTACCGCCTATAATTACAGGCGGGGATGAGTGACACCGGGCTGCAGGCGCGGCGGGCGGGCGAGGGGTGGGAGGGGGAGGGGGTGGGAGGGGGGGGGGACATATGTATCCATCATAATTCATATATATGTGTATATATATATATATATGGTCTCTAATCTATTATGTAAATATAAATAACTAAAGGCACTCAAACCATTTCATTGTAATTCTCACTCGCCTCATTCACACTTGTGATATATGGATCTGGTCATACATTCATTTTAATTTTGTATTTGTATAAGGATAGTGATAAACCCTTTGTCGTGTGTAATAAGCTCTGTAGTGGTCCGCCCCCCCCCCCTCCTCATTGGGGGTGGGGGTGGGTGCCAGCGTGCTCCCCCCCTGATTGAGGGTGGGTGCGGGTACCAGCCTGCTCCCCCCCCCTGATTGGGGGTGGGTGCGGGTACCAGCCTGCTCCCCCCCTGATTGGGGGTGGGTGCGGGTACCAGCCTGCTCCGCCCCCCCTTGATTGGGGGTGGGTGCGGGTACCAGCCTGCTCCGCCCCCCCCCCCCTGATTGGGGGTGGGTGCGGGTACCAGCCTGCTCCGCCCCCCCCCCCTCCGCGGGGTGGGGCTCATACTCGCACTACGTGTTCATTATCATAACACTACTTGTTCCACTATCATAACGTAAGAATTATTACTATAATATAGTCTGTGAATATAAATTACGAAGATACCAAAACTATTTTATTGTAATTCTCACTCGCCAACTTCACACTTGTGATATACGGATCTGGTACTGCTTTCATTCTATATATAATATATATATTATATATATAATATATTAATATATATATATATAATATATATATAATATATAATATATATAATATATATAATATATATAATATATATATATATATATAATATATATATATTAAATATATATATATATATATAATATAATATAATATCATCATCATCATCATGCTGTCGGTCGTGATTGCGACAAAGACTGCTTTCATTACTTGACTGCTGCCGTTAGCTCTCTGCTGTGAGAGTGATGTCCATGAGTCGGTCTTAATGTCTCTCAGCTTCAGGTTTACATTTCATGAAAGCTGCCTGCAAAAGTGTTGAAGTGCTGCTGGCTTTTGCAAGTTACCAGCGGCACTCTCTCGGGGAGCAAATAGAGGTTTCACACCGACAAGAACATGTCAAGACAGGCGCAAAACTATTTGTCCCTGCAGTGGCTGGTCGGGAGATGTTGGGAGTTCCATACATCAACCGCCCTTAATGCTGCCACAGTGACATGGTTTTCTGTTTGGTGTTTGCTCCCTTAGCCTTCGGTTCTGTCAAGAACCTGTACCACAAGGCAGTGGTTTACAACTCTGCAGGGCAGGGGCATCAAACTCCCTGAGGTATTGCTATACCTGCAATACCTGCATACCCATTACAGGAAACATCTATCAAGGATTGATACACGAGGCTGCTACTGCATTATATATATTATATATATATATATATTATATATATATACTCGGTATACACAGCCTATGTGTACGGGCGTGGGAGCAAACACAATGTCGGCCGCCTGCTGTGTTTCTGGTGAACCATTTTCCTTCGTGGGTTCGACGCCAGCACCTGCTGCGGCGCCACATGCGGAGACCGGCTCGGACACGTGACTTTTGCTGGCGTGTTGGTGGCTCGTGGATGTCTCTACTTTGAGCTCCCTGATCTTCTTGTGATAATCTACCTGACTCAGTTTGAAGTAACTTTTATTTTAAATGACTAACTTTTCCAATATGCTACATTAATTTTGGAAAGCGTGTCAAAATTCTGACACGATAGGTTTCAGCAGTAAAGAGGTTCTTTTAGTATTAAATTGATTCTGATAAGTCAGATATGTAGATTCAAATCTAGGTAATTGTTTTAATTTTGAAATTGTATGCTTTCACCAGACTATGATGCTTTAATCTAAAGTCAAAGTTTGGGCCGGAGTTAAAGCTGCATAGTCCGATGGCTTTGAGTTTCTGTCATTTTCTGAGATAAATACATTCAATTGATCATTATAAGCTACTTTACTTTAGGTTGAAGTAACTTTTAGTTTAAATGGCTAACTTTGCAGATATTTGAAGTGACAACATGCCAACTTAATTTTGGCAAGCACGCCAAAACTCTGATGCCATAGGGTTATGCAGTAACATGTTCTATTTAATTGACCCCCCACACCCTTCTATATGACAACAAATGCTTAATAACTGTACCAGTATCTAATAGCTGGCGCACACCTCCCGTTTACAATTCGCGTGCTAAAACTGACTGCGACTCGCGACCCGTTTACGACTTAAAACTGGCCGATTCATTTTTCGAATCTTATAAGATTCCAGTTTTAAGCCCTAAAACTGAGTTTTAAGTCGCAAATCGCAAGGCTCTGGTGTGCACGGGGGTCGCACACCTAACGACTAAAACCCAGTTTTATGCGCGAAGCGGGCAGTTTTAGGTCGTAAACGGGAGGTGTGCACCAGTCATAAGATACATATGTAGAATCAAATCTAGGTCAGTGTTTTTGTTTTGAAAATTTGATGCTACATCGGACTACGCAGCTTTAACATCCATTCTTGTGGGTGCACGTCGGTACCTCCGGACTGGGGTAAGCCACCTTAGGTGCAAACTAGCCGGTGTCCAGGCCGCTCAGAGTGATAGGTGCTTGGGTATAGCAGACACAGTCTCAGAGAGTGTCGGTAGCGGTTATAATACGACACCACGTGATAGTAAATAAACAGGGATACTTCTGCAACGACCAAACTATACGTTAAGCAATGCGGAAAGTGAATGTGACACCGGTAATTAAAACTAACTACCCCAAGTGTGCATCAAGGTGTTAAACGCGTATTTAAACCGTCTTTAACACAGGCGTGTGGGAACAAATTTGAGCATCTTAGGTAAACGGTAAGGGCGACCAACCGAAACCAAACGAGGGTAGGCCATCACCCCGATAGCCAACAGAATGATGTCGGAGAATAAGTTCTCCTCCGTTTGTGGGGACATAGATGGGGGAATTGCGTTGCTGTCAGCCGCCAGCAATTTCCTCTCGTACAGGTGTTTTGAAAATGTGTCGAAAGCAGTCTGTACGGAGGTAGCCAGGTCGAAGGTGGTGACTATCACACATAGACAATTCACCCAACCGCATTAGAATGGGCGACTTTAGCTTAAATGACCTTTGCATAATATTATACTACTTTTAGTAGTCTGCACTGACCTCTCACGGAAGCCTATTTTCACTCATTTCACATTTTCATCACCCCTTCGATACTGCACTGGTGCCATGACCAGGAACCTGTACAACTTACAAGCTGTTGTTTGTTGTTGTTGTTTTACGTCCTAGCAACATCTAAGGTCATATCAGGACGGGTACCGACTTGTGACAGTGCGCACTCATGGTGACTTTATAGTGCTGTCCCACTGGGAAACCAGGCCGCCAGCACCATGCCCTATGGTTGTTGAAGCTGCTGTATGGTTGTTGAAGCTGCCATGTGTGGATGTGTGTTTACGTGCATTTCTTGTATATATATGTTTGTAATTGTAAGCAGCGAATTCCTTCTCGATGTAAACCATCTACAAATGTTCAATTCCAGGTGAGGATGAGTGTAGTACTCACTACTAGTAGTCCGCACTCACCTCTCACGCAACAAGCCACATAGACAGGTGGACGACGCTAGGGTGATTGCATCAGGGAGCCTAGATAATATAATGGTTAGCACGATATCTCCGGAATGACAAGAAGTGTGGGTTCGAATCCTGCTTCAGGTGTATTTTTTTCAATTTTCATCAGCGCTTCGACAATCTATTAGTATTACACTCCATGTATATAAAAATAATTCTCAGGCGTGTCCCTGGTTAGGATTGCTGCCAGTGGTGGCGCCACCGGTCACTTGCCGGAGCAGCGTACCCTGCACCAAATGGGTGTACAACAATAGCAGTAGACAATAATACTGTTAATTTCCCTTCCGCGCCTTTATACTTGTATAGTGCTTATACATCAGATACATAGACCACATATGTGCAGTTTGCATGCTAGCAATGGTTACAAAGCTTGGAGCGAAGGTTCACCTGTGGAACAGCTGGCGGTGCGCGCGCACCCCCAGTATGTGCCTTTAAACGTGACGTCACGCAGGCAGTTTCAGTTCGGACGCAGGGCTGGCTTGTCGGGCCGTCCCGTCGGGCGGGTTGGGCGGGTGGTGCGCGTCAAGTACACCTTGTGAATAACTTATCCGGCCCATTTCATCTCCCCCCCCCGCAACCCTACACCCACACCCACCCACCCCCGCGAACCATTCAGAGAAGTGTATAAATGCTTTGAAGGCAAACTGTGTCACTTTTTGCGAGGTTTGTGTTTGCGGAGTATCTTCTACAGCGGGGACTTGTCTGTAGGAGCGGACAGCCGGACGTGGGGGGGGGGGGTTACCTGGGGGACCCCGGCGTCTCTGGCTTCCGGGTCATCCCCCCCCCCCCCCCCCCCCCCCCCCCCGCATGACGGCACTCATAGCGCTCTATCTGCCGATCAACGACTTGGTGATTTATCGGCCGGTTGCTCCCGGGATCATAGGACACCGAAAGTTTTGCTCAAACTTCTCGTGGAGCATTTCAAAAGAACTGTCCACACTCCACCCCTGCACGCCCTGCCCCACCCCCTCCTCCAAGTCCTCCCCCACCTCCCCCACCTCCTGACCCTTCTCATTGTATGCTGATGAAGTGATTTGACTCCGGAATGATGCATCGGACTCGAACCCCCCTCCCCCATATCTCCCTCCCAGCCCGCCGCTCTCCACCGGCCGCCCGCCGGCTCCGCCCTCCGCGCCGCCCGCCGCTCTCCACCCGCCGCCCGCCGCCCGCCGCCCTCCGGCCTCCGCCCGCCGCCCGCCGCTCTCCACCCGCCGCTCTCCACCCGCCGCGCTCTGCTCTCCACCGCCGCGCTCCGCCTACCGTTACCGTCGGGTACTAATTGACACGTCAGGAGGCGGCGGGCCGAAGCGGGCCGCGTCGTGGGGAGTAGGGACCGAGCGGGATGGGACGGGGCGGGGCGGGCGGCGAGGGCGGGAGGGCCGGGGATGGGAGGGGGCGAGAGGGGGAGGGGAACAAACATGGGGGAGGGGGTAGTATTGTGTGCTTGTGGGGGGGGGGGGGGGGGGGGGGGGGGGGGGGGGGGGGTCTTCAGGAACAGTCACAACACACGGACGGGGGTGAGGGGTCTTCTGGAACAGAGACGGCCGAGGCGGGAGAGACGGCGGGGGGCATCGGGGGGGGGGGGTGAGTTCTGGGAACAGTCAGTAAGTACGGACTGGGGGGCGCTCAGAGAAAAGCTGAGGGGGGTGCGTGTTGGGGGGGGGGGGGATCTGTGAGCGCGCCTGGCGGCAGACTGTGATTGCGGCGGTGTTGGGGATGGTAGTGTGTGTGTGGGACAGTGTGTGTGTGGTAGTATGTGTGTGTGGGGGGGGGGGTAGTGTGTGTGGGATAGTGTGTGTGGTAGTATGTGTGTGTGGAGGGGGGGGGGTAGGTAAGTGTGCACGCCGCCTAGTGGCGGCGAGCTGTAATAATTACAGCCCGATTACCGACTGTGTGTGGGCGGGGGGGGGGGGCAGGTGTGCTGGGGGTAATTACTGCAACCCATACTCTGCCTGCAGCACCCACCCCCTCACCCCACCCACACCCGCCTCCCCCGCCGATATAGAGCAGGATGGTCACCAGTGAGTGCAATAAGAGGCATATAAGGCAGCCCGCGCCCCGCCTCCCGGCCGCCCATCCATCATCGGGCCCTGATTGAAAGGCACGGGACGACCACAGTTCTAATTAAGCTCCCCCATTGAGGGGCCAGAGGTCAAATTAATACCGATTAATATTTCAAAAGAAGAAAAAAAAGGGCGGCCAACGGGATTGGTGGCGGAGTGATGGCGGAGTGAGTGATGGTGGAGTGAGTGATGGTGGAGTGAGTGATGGCGGAGTGAGTGATGGCGCCGGGGCGTATTTAATCTGGTTTCGATGTGGCGGGTTGGTTCGGGGGGTCGGGCGGGGTCCGGCGCGCAGACGAACGGCCTCCTCCCGACGTCTGCCTCGTGATGAATGGGCGCCATGTCGCGGGCCCGAGCAGCTCCGAGCAGCTCCGAGCTGCTCCGAGAAGGTCCGAGCTGCGTCGAGAAGCTCCGAGTATGTCCGAGCTGCGTCGAGCAGCACTGACAGCGCCGAGCTGCGCTGAGCCCTCCCGAGCAGGTCCGAGCAGCACCGAACCTTGTTGAGCCTAATCCGAGGACCTCCTGAGCAGCTCCGAGCCCTTCCGAGCAGTGCCGAGCAGCTCCGCCAGCTCCGAGCAGGTCTGAGCAGCTCCGAATAGCTCCGAACCCTCCTCAGTAGCTCCGAACAGCTGCACGCTCTCTTGAGCACCGCTGAACAGCTCCGAGCAGTGCCGAGCAGCGTCGAACAGTCTATCCGAGCAGCTCCGAACAGTTCCGAACAGCGCCGAGCCGTCCACAATTGTTCAAGTCTGACTAGAGCTGCTCGAAATTGCTCCTAGTCGTTCCAAACATCTCTGCACACTATTGGTCACTACTTCCTGGAGTAGCGCCTACTGGTGGATGGGGGATGGGGGTGGGGTGGGGGTGGGGGGATACATGGGGAGACAGATGTAATCACGGCGTGGTGTCTGGTGGTCGCGAGGTGCGGTGGGGTGTGGGGTGGGGTTGTGTAGGGTGAGTAGGCCGCTAACACTTTACGCCAGTCCCAGCCTGCTCCTGTATAACTCCTGGATAACTCTATTATAATTACTGTATGACGCATATTATTAGTTATTGCACAAGAGAAGACATATGTAGCTGGATTGAGTAGACACTCTGGCTGGCCCAAAAGACGTACCTGTTTATTCACAAAAGAAAACTTAAAGCTCGAGTTCGGAATCAAATACACCAAATGCAGGGGATTACCATTGGACGCTGGAGAAAGTGCGCCAAACCCCTACCTCGGAGCAGGCTGGCTGCACACCAGGCTGCTGTAACTGCCACATCAATGCCCATGCCCTGATATGAAGGGTGCGGGTTCGAACCCTAACTGCAACAAACAAACTAGTAAAACGGTTACATCCTAATAATATTTGTATAAATGCTTATACTACACGTATAACTGTTGTGTAACTCATGTAGAACTCTATTATAATTACTGTATGACGCATGTATAACTCTTGTATAACTCCTGTAAAACAAACTGTGTCTCCACATTCGATCAGCCTTGCGTTAAAGCTGCATAGTCCGATGCTTTTGGGTCTCGTTTTTTAAAGATCAATGTTATTATCAGTTTGAGAATTATAATCCACTTTGCTTTAGGTTGAGGTCACTTTTATTTTAGATAGTTAACTTTGGTGCGATGTTTTAGCAGTCACAAGTTAAGTTCCCTTAGTATTTATTCTCTTCTATGCGACAAGAAATGCATAATAAATTCGATATGTAGAATCAAATCTATCAAAGCCTCAGATACAGACACACCAGATGCCGACAGTTTGAGAAGTAGACATTCCTAGATGTGAACACCTCAGATGTGGACACCCTCAATGGGCACAGTGCCAAATGAAAACAGTTCCAGATGCATACATCCCCAAATGTGGACACCCCAAATGGACATATCACCAGATGCGGACACTCCCAGATGTGGACAACCCCAGATACCGCCAATCACAAATGTGGGCATCCCAACTGGACACAACCCCAAATGTGGACAGTCCCAGACAGATAATTATAGATGTGGACATCCCAAATGGATACAACCCAATATGCGGACAATTCCAGATGGGGACAGTCCCTGATACCAACCATTCCAGATGTGGACTCTCCCAGATGTAAGACATCCTGAATGAAGGCAACCCAAGAAGTGGACACCCCCAAATGTGGACAGCCCCAAATGTGGACATCCCGAAATGGACACAACTCCACATGCGGACATTCGCACATACCGACGATTCGGGATGCGGACAGCCCCAGATGCGGACAGTTTTATTTGCGCGGCGGTGTGCGCCTGATTGCGTTGTGCGGGACGGCCGCCGGTGGCGCCCCCTATAATACGAGCCGCCCTCCCCGCCCGGCATTGTCCTATAAACCATAACAAAGACGCGGCGAGGGGCGGGGCGGGGCGGGGAGGGGCGGGGCGGGGAGCGGCGGGGTGGGGAGGGGTGGGGCGGGGTGGAGCGCCGTGAGGTGGGGCGGGGAGGGGAGGGGTGGGGCGGCGTTCCGATTGGACGCTGAGGCTGCACATGGCGTCTTATTGCCCGCACGTGGAGCGACTCGAAGACAGCGATAAAACCAATCTGTGCACCCTGCGTCTCTACCCCTCACTCTTCTCTCTCTCTACCCGTCACTCTCTCACCCCCTCACTCCCCTCTCCTACCCTCTCCCTTCACTCTCCCTTACTTCCCTCTCCCACCCGCACCTCTCCCTTCACTCTCCTATCTCCCTCTCTCACCCCCTGTACCTTCCTCACATCCCCCCCCCCCTATCCACTCTTCCACCCTCACTTCCATTTCCCAACCTCAGCCCCTTAGTCCCCTCTTCCCACTCCCCCCTCTTCCCCCCTCTTCCCCCTTCTTCGCCCCAATTCCCCATTCCCAGCCCCTCCCATTGTCCCCCCCCCCCTGCTACCCCTCTTCCCCTCCCTCCCATTGTCCGCCCCTGCCCCATTCCCCCTCCCCCCCCCTTCCCCTTGCCTCCCTCCCCCCTCCCCTCTCCCCCTCCCCTCCCTCCATTGTCCCTCCCATGCCCCCTCCCCCCTCACATTCCCCCTGTCTCCCCCCTCCCCTCCCCCTCCCCCCTCTCCATCCCCTCCCAATTGTCCCACCCATGCCCCCGCCCTCTCCTCCCCCTTCCCCCTGTCTCCCCCCCCCCCCCCATACTCCCCCTTCTTTTTGCTGCCCATAAAGCTGATCTATGTACTTAGAGGAGCAGCATGTTTTATGGCGGGGAATGTTCATTATCTGCATAGATACATTAATGTCAATAGGGCCGGGCGGAGTGCCATCATGAGCCGTGTGTAGGGCGGGCGGAGCGTGGTGGTGGGGCGAGGTGGGGGCTGAGTGCCATCATGAGCTGTGTGTAGGGCGGGGTGGTGGGGCGGGGTGGGGGCTGAGTGGGGTGAGTACGTGCAGGTGTGTAGATATGTGTTCTTGTGTGTGTTAACGTTTGCTGGTTTATGTGTGGGGTGCATGTGGTGGTGAGTGTGTGCATGTGTCCTTTGGTGTGTCGGGGTGCGTAGAGGAGAAGTGTGAGGTGTGTGGGGCGGATTGTGTATGGTGTGTTAATGGGTGCGTTTAGCTAAGTGTGTGAGTTAGTGTGTTGGTGTGTGGATGTATGTGGAGGTGTGTGTGGAGGTGTGTGTTTGAGATGTAGGAATGTATGTAAGTGTGTCATACTATGTTGCTGTCAGTGTGTGATGTGTAATGTGTTGCTGTCAGTGTGCTGGTGGGGGCTTGCGGTATTAAGACCAACGAGGTGCTAATTGATCCATCTGGATCTTAATTCGCGCTTCATGATTCCAGGTCCTTAATGAGGTTCTGAATATGGCGCGTATTGTCTCATTGACAGCTCTGCACCACCCACATCGCCACCAGGCGGCACCACCCCGCTTCAATCACCACCCACATCGCCACCAGGTGGTGTCACCTCGCTCCCATCACCACCCACATCACCACCAGGGGGCACCACCCCGCTTCAATCACCACCCACATCACCACCAGGCAGTGTCACCCCACCCAAATCACCACCCACATCACCACCCACATCACCACCAGGTGGCGCCAACCTGCTCCAATCACCACCCACATCACCACCAGGTGGTGCCACCCAACCCCAATCACTACCCACATCACCACCAGGTGGTGCCAACCTTCTCCAGTCACCACCCACATCACCACCAGGGGGCACCACCCCGCTCCAATCACCACCCACATCTCCACCAGGTGGCACCACCCTGCTCCAATCACCACCCACATCACCACCAGGTGGCTCCACCCTGTTCCAATCACCATCCATATCGCCACCAGATGGTGCCACCCTAATCCAATCACCACCCACATCACCACCAGGTGGCCCCACCCTGTTCCAATCAGAACCCACATTGCCACAAGGCAGTACCACCCTGCTCCAATCACCACACACGCTAATTATGTCGTCACACATATAAAACATGGCGGGTCGCTGCTCGATTCAATAGGTTTAATGGCTTTGTAAGCTGCGTTCTGGATCAGACACACCTGCGACAGTTCCTGCCACTAAAACTGTCAGATTGTTGGTGATGATGGTTATGTCCGTGATGCAAGAAGTGCCATTGAAATAAGGGGAGGTATCTCTGAAGCAAACAGCTGAAAACAACAAAGAAAATCAATTATCTGAAACCATTATAAATTATGTACCAACCTAATCTTCAGAGGTGTGGCATAACAATTTAAAAAACTAACATGATATATTTAGTTTAGGATTAAAACACTAATCGCACGGGTATAAGGTATTACGAATGTTGACAATGTACAAAAATATAAACGACCCCTGCCCCAAATTGTTTAAATTGGGAACTCCCTGATTTTACATGACCAACTTGTTTATAGACATTATTGATAAAGGAAATCAATCCATATGGATTATGACCACTACTGCACAGCGGCGAAAACAAGTGCATGAACTTAACCAGTATGAGCAGAATAAACAAACGATCACTAAATATGTTTGTAATAAGGCAGGGGAAGTGCTCTGAGGACTGTAGTCGTCTCACCATGACATACACCGACCCTGACTGAGTCTGAGTGCGCAGGATGCTGGGTGGTAGGGAGAAATCACACCCATTAAATGTGCAGATTTGTGAAAGACCGAAAGCGTAAGATAAAACTGGGTCTCCTTAAACATTACAACGAGTTTGGTGTCTCCGAAACTGACTCTCGCAAACCGACTGATGGCGACGCTGTCAATCCGGTCAGTTCTGACACTCACATCAGCCAATCAGGTTCTGTCTGCTCACAGCAGCTGGCAGCGCCCTGGCCACCCACCAACCGTGCCAGACCTGAGTTCTACCCGTCTCCAACCCGCCCACCTACTCGCCGTGCCAGACCTCAGTTCTACCCGTCTCCAACCCGCCACCTACCGTGCCAGACCTGAGTTCTACCCGTCTCCAACCCGCCACCTACCGTGCCAGACCTGAGTTCTACCCGTCTCCAACCCACCACCCGCCGTGCCAGACCTCAGTTCTACCCGTCTCCAACCCACCACCCGCCGTGCCAGACCTCAGTTCTACCCGTCTCCAACCCGCCCACCAACCCGCCATCACTCTACACAACTCTATGCATGAGGCCGCTCGCTGTCTGCTCCCAAGATAGCAGCACTATAAAGTCGCCATGAGTGCGCACTGTCACGAGTCGGTACACACTCTGATATAACCTTAGATGTTGCTAGGACGCATAGCAACACCAAATATACAAACATCTGCTCCCAATTACTCGATATCTAATTAGCACCCAACTTTACACCTATTGTCGACGGCTGACATTCCGGTAACAAAGCCGAGACTGCTCCTTTTGCTGTTGGTTTTTGCTGGTGACTCGGCGTGTAAAGCAGACAGTAATCCTCCCCCCACCCCCCACCCCCCACCAGCGTCTCCCGGCGTGCATCGCGCGAGTTCCTGGCATTCCCCCACGGTGTAGTGTGTCGATTCTCCTACACAAGAAAGCCGCCCCACCTCGTGTTTAGAGAAGAACATGGTTTCGGGGATTGTAGAATTCTAGCACCTAACCACCCTCCTCCTACCTGAAGGCATCGGGGTCGTGCATAGAGTATGTCACATCCATTTCAATCAAGTCTGCCCCACCACATAGGGACGTGCATAGAGTATGTCACACCCATTTCAATCAAGTTCCACCCACCACCGATGGCATGCCACTGACCATTTATCCATGTACATATATGGAGCATGTTCGATTTGATAACATCAGCCATTCTCAGCAACTCACCTGATTCCTAGTTGGAGTCATTTAATAATACAATATCCGATATCGTGACTTTGTTGTATGTATGGATGTATCACCCCGCCCCCCCCCCCCGAATCATCCCAGACAAGGAAACATCTTTTTAAATATAGGAATAACGAAATATATCTACGCCACATTATGGCGACAATAGTTGCTCTATAATTACTGTAATTTGGGTGCGGGTTAACAATATTAGAGTGTATCCAGCAGACATTGGAAAGCCTTCACGACTTTCCAAAAGAAACACATTGCTGCAGAGCAATGAACAACTATACGTTTAAGTATAACCCTGCACCGAGTCATATTGTCCAGCAGCCCTTCTCCGACCTCCCCTCCTCCCCTCCTTCCACCGTCTTCTCCGACCTCCCCTCCTCCCCTCCTCCCCCCGTCTTCTCCGACCTCCCCTCCTCCCCTCCTCCCCTCCTCCCCTCCTCCCCTCCTCCCCTCTCCCCGTCTCCTCCGACCTCCCCGCCTTCTCTCCTCCATGCTTCCTCCTCCCCCGTATTCCCCGTGCCCCTCACCCGCCTCCCCCCGCCTCCCCCGCCTCCCGCCCCCTCTCTCGGTACCGTGCTCCATGCTCGGCCCCACCAGTGCCCCCCCCCCCTCCGCCCCTCCCCGTATATCGGGTATTGGTTGCGTCTGTCGGGGACTGAAACCTCATGATCCGCCACCTGGCGGGAACTGAGGCCTGGGGACCCGTCAGTCTCCCACTGGGACCCGGCGACAAGTGGCTACGTTTGCCTGGTACCCGGGCCGTTATTTCCACACGCTGGTGTTTCTTTGAATGTTGGAAATTGATATTAACGGAGCGCAGTCAACACAATATGAGGATGTGTGAAAAAGAAATAGCCTTGTACTTGAGTGAACGGTGGGCCGCCGTCGGGGGGTGGAGAGCTCCCCGCCTCCACCCGGCCTCCACCCCCGCCTCCACCCCGGCCTCCACCCCACCTCCAACCGGCCTCCACCCCGCCTCCACCCGGCCTCCACCACGCCTCCACCCGGCCTCCACCCCACCTCCACCCTGCCCCCCACCCGGCCTCCACCCGGCCTTCACCCCGGCCCCACCCGGCCTCCACCCCACCTCCACCCGGCCTCCACCCCGCCTCCACCTGGCCTCCACCCCGCCCCCACCCGCCCTCCACCCGCCCTCCACCCGGCCTCCACCCCGCCTCCACCCCCCGCCTCCCACCCCGCCCCACCCCGCCTACCCCGCTACCACCCCGCCTCACCCCGCCTCCACCCGGCCTCCCCCCGTCCCGCCCCGACCCGCCCCGCCCCGCTCCGCCCCGCCCCGCCCCGGCCCGCCCTGGGCGGCGGCTGCCTCGATCGCCGCGCCGCGTGTATATAATGGGGAAACCGTAGAGTATTTGGGTGAGGGCGAGCATCACCCGAGCCGCACGGCGCGCCGGTGCGCCGGCGCAGTGTAATCACGTGACACGGGATTCGGCGCGGCGGACCGGCGTGTTTACCGGCAGCGGTCCGTGTTGAGGTGGCCGTGTCATAATGTTTGTAAATGTTGCGTGCTCCCGGCCCGCTGTGCAGCGGCTTGCCGCGTTAGTGGCGCTGGGATCGGCTTACAAAACAATGCCCGCCCCCCCGGACCGCCTCCCCGCCATCCCGCCCCGTGCCGCCGGACCGCCGGACCGCCGCACGCCGGCTTCCCGCGCCGCCGTGCCGCCGTCCCATCCCGCCCCGCCCCGCCCCGCCCCGCCCCGCCCCGCCCCGCCCCGCCCCGCCCCGCCCCGCCCCGCCCCCGCCCCGCCGCCCCGCCCCGCCCCGCCCCGCCCCGCCCCGCCCGCCCCGCCGCAGGCGCCTATCGCCGCCCCGCCCCTCCCCGCCCGACCGTTGAGGTTTTCCTGCCAGCCCTCCCCATAGCGCCCAACGAGAATTCAGAATATAGCAAGGACATTTTTGTGTGTGTGTAAAACAGTTTATTCATCAGAACGTACAATTTTTTTGTCAGCGCCCAGGCACTGGTCTTCCGGCAGTAAAAGTTGAAGTTAAAGTTACATGGTCCGATGATTTTGCGCTTCTGTCATTTTCTGATAAATTAGGTTGATCGTCATAATCTACCTTACTTTAGTTTGAAGTAACTTTTATTTTATATTGTTAATTTCTTTTAGATATCTGAAGTCCATACACACAACATTAATTTTGACAAGCATGCCTACACTCTGACACCATAGACTTTTACAGCGACAGGTTCTGTTAAATTGGCTCAGTGTTCCGTTCTATGTGGTAACAAATGTTTAATAAGTGCATCCATATCTAAGTTATATATGTAGACTCAAATCTAGATCACTGTTTTGGTTGGGAAAATTTGATATTTTCATCGGATTATGCAGCTTTAAGATTACAGCAGGCACAGGATGTAAGTGTAAGCTGTCTGTGACTGTGAGCTGAGGGAGGAGGGGTGAGGCATTGTGGGAGAGGGTAGGGGGGAGAGAGGAAGAGAAGGAAGAGTGTAGAGCAAAGGGCATTGTGGGAGAGGGTGTGGGGGGGAGGGTTGGGGGAGAGGAAGAGAAGGGAGAGTGTAGAGGAAAGGGCATTGTGGGAAAGGGTGTGGGGGGGGGGAGGGTTGGGGGAGAGGAAGAGAAGGGAGAGTGTAGAGGAAAGGGCATTGTGGGAAAGGGTGTGGGGGGGGGGAGGGTTGGGGGAGAGGAAGAGAAGGGAGAGTGTAGAGCAAAGGGCATTGTGAGAGTGAACGGATTGGGGGAGGGAGGGGGTGCAAGAGGGTAAAAAACGGAAACAGAATGCTCGCAGTGCCTGGCCTACAATATCGCCTTTTTTCGCTCGGTAGTCGAATCATGTTTTAGCCTTTGACTAAAGTGTGGCGAGTGGTCGGTCGTCTTGTGCAGCATGGCGTGTGCACCCGTCCGGCCGCATTGGTGCCCGGCAGTGTGCAACTGGCACAACTACCCGTCTCGCCGCCATCTTGGAAGACAACCAGTGCGAGGTGGGCACCAACATCATCAATTATTGATTGTGTTTTTGAAGGACTCCGTTAAGTACAGATAGCGTCATGTTGTGTTCGCTTAGCACACTAAATCGAGTAACCCGCTAAACCCACTAAGCCCGCTAAACCCACTGAGCCCGCTAAACCCACTAATCCCAGTACACCCGCTCAACCCACTAAACCCGCTCAACCCACTATGCCCACTAAACCTGCCAAACCTGCTAAACCCACTAAACCCGCTAAGCCTGCTAAACCCGCTAAACCCACCAAACCCACTAAACCTGCTAAACCCAATAAACCCAATAAACCCAATAAACCCACTAAACCCGCTGAACCCACTAAACCCACTAAGCCCACTAAACCACACTAAACGTACTAAGTCCACTAAACCCACTGAACCCACTACACCGACTAAACCAATGCTCGCCCCATCCCCCATCCCCAGCAACACACACCACGGATATATCCACGTGCGTGACAGATATATCTGTAGGCATGGAGGATATATCTGCCTGCCTGCCTGATATATTAGCATGCACTGCTGGTATTTCACGAACCTTCTGAGACTGGTCTGGGACAGTGGGAGAGTTGTACGGGGTGTGACCACTAAACAACGGTCGTGTTGGGCGCCTGGCAAGGGGGTGGGACACGTGGGGCATGAGGGGCCATGATGGGCCCCACCCACCGCCACCTCAGCACCACCTCACCCCACTACCCCGCACCCCTTACACATAACAATAAGATCTACGAGTCTACAGTGCCTAGCAAAGTGTGAGTAACAAGGTGCAAAGAAAACACCTGTTCAATATTGTCGGGTAGAACCTGCGACTTGGGAGTGTTACACTGTTTAAATAAATTCTGTAAATTTACAGATATTATGTGGCAACAGAGTTACCACATAATATCTGTAAATTTACAGATTAAATCTGTAAATTTTACAGAAATGTTCTGTAACTTTACAGAAAGTTTCTGTGATTTTACAGATAATTCTGTAAACGTTATCAGAGAATATCTGTTAATTTACAGCCATTTTACATAAATATACAGACATGTCTGTAAATGTTTACAGAGAATATCTTTAAATTTACAAACATTTTAGGTAAATATACAGACATGTCTGTAAATGTTTTCAGAGAATATCTTTAAATTTACTAACATTTTATGTAAATATACAGACATTTCTGTAAACATTATCAGAGAATATCTGTTAATTTACAGCCATTTTACATAAATATACAGACATGTCTGTAAATGTTTTCAGAGAATATCTTTAAATTTACAAACATGTTATGTAAATATACAGACACTGCATGTGAATCTGGAAATATTTTCTGTAATTCTACATATATAACACCAACAATAAATTTAATAAACAATTGATTTATTATGAATCTTGACTAGAACACACATATACAATCCTGCAAAAATATATCACATTACAGTATTACAATAATTATGTACAGTAATCCATTGTATTTAACAAATCAATCAAATTTAAAACTTGTCAAATATCTGTTAAAAGAATATTACTAACATATTATTGTACCTAGCATATTAACAATTTTAAACCATTCAAACACATCATAAAGGAATGGTTTGTTTGTTGCTGTTTTACATCCTAGCAACACCTAAGGTCATATCAGGATGGGTACAGACTTGTGACAGTGCGCACTCATGGCAACTTTATAGTGCTGTCCCACTGGGAAACAAGGCCACTGGCACCATGACCTAGTATCCCACTCAGTCACATTATCCTGACACTGAGCACACCAGTCCTTGCCCTGTCGTAATAATGCCGAGCGCCTGGCTAGGAAGTGACAAGTATCAATTTTTAAGTCATTGGTCTGACTCGACCAGGGTTCGAACCCACGACCCCACAATCTACCAGCATGGGAGACAGGCGCTCTAACTCATTTGGCCATCCCGCCTGGTCTAGAGGAATGGTTACTTACAAAGTCAAGTGGACAGAAATGTTCAGTTACAAAATTAATAACAAATTAGCATACTTTTTTCGACTAGAACACATACAATCATGCAAAAATGTCATGTTACAATATTACCCTAAACCTTTTAAAAGAACATTAATAAAATATTTTACCTATCACACTTTTTTTTTACTAGAACACATACAATCATGCAAAAATGTGATATATAATTTATCATATGAGTATAAAGGGGCAACCAACAAACTAAATGGTAAGCTTTTGAGATATTTTGAGTGTAACTTTAAGAAGTAACAAACATAATTATTTGTAACGAACTACATGGATCTATTGACTAGCATGTGTCCACTCAAATTCCCCTAGTGCATTAACAGTGCCTAGCAAAGTGTGCATAACAAGGTGCAAAGAAAACACCTATTCAATATTGTCGGGTAGAACCTACGACTTGGGAGTGTTATGACAAGGAGAAATGTGGTCTGGTACTATTAGTAGTATCATATCAGGGTGGGTACGGACTTGTGATAGTGCACACTAATGGTGACTTTATAGCGCTGCCCAACTAGGAGACCAGGCTGCCAGCACCATGACCTGATATCCCACTCAGTCATAGTATCTTGACACTGAGCTCACCAGTCCGTGCCCCATTCTATTAATGAAGTGACAAGTATCAATTTTTAAGTCATTGGTTCGACTCAACCAGGGGTCGAACCCGTCGGTTCGAGTCCCATGATCTACCAAAAGGAGGACGGATGCTCCATGGTGTGCATACATTACACACTGCCACCTGGTGGTGGCCCCACAGTGTACACACATTAAACACTGCCACCTAGTTGTGGCTCCAATGTATATATATATACATTACACACTGCCACCTGGTGGTGGCTCCAATATGTACGTGCTTTACATACTGCCACCTGTTGGTGGCTCCAATATGTATGCGCTCTACACACTGCCACCTGGTGGTTGTTCCAATATGTATGCGCTTTACACACTGCCACCTGGTGGTGGCTCCAATATGTATGCGCTTAAAGGCCCAGTCAGACCTTACCGGACTGAGGACCGGACACCACCGGACAAAGAATTGTCTAGTCTGGTGGTGTTCGGTGTCGAATTGTTGCAATGGCTGCCGGACGAAACAATGCTAAACAGACAAGAAATGTACATTAACGAATAGCCAACAGATGAGAACCAGACGAGAACTGGACGGCAACCGAATGTAAAACGGATGGACCGGACACCAAAAGGACACCAAACGGACACCAACCAGACACCTACCGGACTGTTCATGGACGCGCCAAAAAACGACAGACCGAATTCCCACAGCATCGTCAACGGACTCTTCAGGATACAAACCGGACACCTAACGGATGAGTAACGGACATGAAATCGACAAAACGGATTAAACGGACTTAAAACGGGCACCAACCGTACACTTCAGTCCGGTGGTGTCCGGTGTGGCGGTTTCAGCCGTGCACCATGTTCAGCCGTGTGCATAGACTCAAACTCAAGGCATTGTCAGTGGTCGTGAGCAATCTTCATACAGAAAATACAGAAAAAGTTAAATATCTCTAAAACCACACCACCTATTAACAAATTGCTTGGTACACATATAGAAAACATCTTTACCAAAAAGATTATATTACATTTATAAGGTTAGTGTTCTTGATTTCTATTAATTTTGAATAAAACTAATGTTTTGCACTGCGCGTACCGTCAAACTCAAGCCATTGTCAATGGTGGTGAGCAATCTTCATACAGAAAATCCAGGAAAAGTGAAATATCTCTAAAACAACACCACCTAGAAACAAATCGCTTGGTACACATGCAGAAATCAACTTTACCAAAAACATTATATTAAATTTATAAGGTTAGTACCTCCCGACCATTGACAATGCCTTGAGTTTGAGTCTATGCGCACAGCTGAAACTGACAGTGAGCTGAAACCGCCACACCGGTACAAGTTTTGTACATGTTCAAAACTTGTAGCGGTGTGTTGGTTTCAGCCGTGCGCCAGTTTCAGCCGTGCGTGTACCGTCAAACTCAAGGCATTGTCAATGGTCGTGAGTCACTAACCTTATAAATTTGTTTTTGGTAAAGATGTTTTCTATATGTGTACCAAGCGATTTGTTCTAGGTGGTGTGGTTTTAGAGATATTTCACTTTTCCTGGATTTTCTGTATGAAGATTGCTCACCACCATTGTCAATGCCTTGAGTTTGACGGTACGCGCAGTGCAAAACATTAGTTTTATTCAAAATTAATAGAAATCAAGAACCCTAACCTTAGAAATTTAATATGATGTTTTTGGTAAAGATGTTTTCTATATGCGTACCAAGCGATTTGTTAATAGGTGGTGTGATTTTAGAGATATTTCGCCAGGATCCTACTCAACAGACTATCTATTCACATAACACCTGGTGTGGTTCCGGAGTCACAGTGTGGCTTCAGAGGTAACCGGAGCACTGTGGATATGATATTTTGTCTCCGACAGCTACAAGAAAAGTGCATTGAGCAGGACCGACCACTGTACATGGTATTTGTCGATTTCACTAAGGCATTTGATACAGTCGGGAGGACCGGGCTATGGCAGCTACTGAGGAAGTATGGATGCCCAGAGAAGTTCACAACTATGATCGAGGGTCTACATACAGGAATGATGGCGAACGTTAGTGCTGGAGGGGAAGTCTCGGAATCGTTCGGGGTTACCAATGGGGTCAAGCAAGGTTGTGTACTGGCCCCCACGCTCTTCTCCATCTTCCTATCAGCAATGCTAGATGAGGCTTTCCGAGACATGGGGGATGGCATCTATATACAGTCCAGACAGAGCGCTGACCTATTCAATGTCGCACACTTCAGAGCGAAGACCAAGACTACTCAGATACTGGTGAGAGAGCTACTATTCGCAGATGACAGTGCACTGGTTGCCCACTCTGCTGAAGAGACCCAGAAAATAGTGGACGCTTTCTCCGATGCATCAAAGAAGTTTGGCCTGAAAATTAACATCAAGAAGACGGAGGTGCTGTACCAACCCAACTCTACAAGAACCCGAGAGGAGGAGATCATGGTTGACGGAAACAAGCTGAACTCTGTTCCGGAATTCACCTATCTCGGAAGCACTATATCAAGTGATGGACGCATTGATGCTGAGATACAGAGGAGGATGGCCAAGGCTAGCGCATCTTTCGGCCGACTACGCCAGAGACTCTGGAACAACCACCATGTGTCCATTCGGGTCAAAGGTAAGATCTACCGTGCAATCGTGCTATCCACCCTACTATACGGAGCCGAGGCCTGGACAGTGTACAGACAGCAGGTGAAAAAGCTGCATGCCTTCATGATGCGACATCTGCGTTCAATCATGAGGCTAACCTGGAAGGACAAAGTGACGAATAAGGAAATACTCGAACGGATGGGGCTGCCCTCTATGGAAGATCTTCTGATCAAAAAGAATCTCCGGTGGACTGGACACCTCATGAGGATGTCATCAGACAGGCTACCAAAGCAGATCCTCTATTCTCAACTGTCTTCTGGCTACAGAAAGAGAGGGCGCCCCCGTCTCCGGTTCAAAGATACCATCAAGAGAAACCTGAAGCTGAGAGACATTAAGACCGACTCATGGACGCAACTCTCACAGCAGAGAGCTAAATGGAGAGCGGCAGTCAAGTAATGAAAGCAGTCTTTGTCGCATCGCGACCGACAGCATGATGATGATGAACTTCTTCTGTATTTTCTATATGAAGATTGCTCTACCAAGTACATTGACAATGCCTTGAGTTTGAGTATGCGCACGGCTGAAACTGGTGCACGGCTGAAACCGCCACACCGGACACCACCGGACACCACTGGACAGATAATGGACACGCCGGATGTCAACCGTATATAAACCCTACATTGCCGTATTTCACCGGACAGTCTCCATTTTCTATACGGTTCCTCAATCCAGTGAGTTCTGACTGGGGGCTTTACACACTGCCGCCCGTCGCCGACGTGAAAACGAGGCGCGGCGTTGCGCCGTCTGGTGGCGCTCATTACCCCACATTACACATGCGCACACAATGACGCCATCAACGTTGTGACGTCACGGAGGCATGCTTCCCCAGTATCTGACGGGGGGGGGGGGGTGCAGGTCGTTGAGGGGGCTTTACTCCTCATGGTTCTCCACCCACACTCCCCCCTACTCCCCCCACCACCCCACCCCGTTCGTTCCTTTCAACCTTCTCTCTCCAATTCCGTCTCCCCATCAATCCCCACCAATCTGTTCTCCCCTCTCCCACCTCTCCCCTCTCCCACCTCTCCGCTCTCCTACCTCTCCCACCTCTAGCCTCTCCTCTCTCCACCTGTCCCCTCTCCCACCTCTCCCCTCTCCTACCTCTCCCCTCTCCCACCTTTCCCCTCTCCACCTGTCCCCTCTCCCACCTCTCCCCTCTCCCACCTCTCCCCCTCTTCCAACTCTCCCCGTCTCCTACCCTTCCCTCTCCCACCTCGCTCCCCACCTCTCACCTCCCCACCTCTCCCCTCTCCCCACCTTCTGCCCTTCTCTCACCTCTCCCCTCTCCCACCTCTCCCCTCTCCCACCGCTCCTCTCTCCAGCTGTCCCCCTCTCCCTCCTTCCCCCCCCCCAACCTTTCCTACTTTTCCCCCTCCCACCTTTTCCCCCTCCCCACTTGTCCCTGCCCACCCCCCCCTCTCCCTTCTCCCACCTCTCCCGTCTCCCATACACACAGTCCCCACCTCCCCCACCCACCTATCTCCTCTCCCACCTCTCCCCTCTCCCATCTCCAACCTCCATCCTTCTCTCACCACATCCCCCTCTCTCTAATACCCGCCCTCTCCCACTGTCTGGTAGCTGCCTGGTCCGTGCTCAACAACTTCTCCCCCCATCTACTGCTCCTCATGTATCCCTCCTCTATTGGGTCTCTACGAGGCACCCCCATCTAATAGTAATAACTAATACCACCCCCCCCCCCCATCTACAGCTTCCTCGTGTAATTCCTCCTCTTATGGGTATCTGTGAGGCACCCCCATCTAATAGTCATAACAATACAAATACAACCCCCACCCCGACACACACACACACCACTCTACACGCCTGTTAAACCCGTTTGCAGTTTACACAAATGTAACTTCCAATATCTTTAACAAATTATTTGATAAATAACTCAAAAACCTCACACTGATCTGATGCCCCTAAATGTGCCCTGGTCCGCGTGTGTATGTCCGTGTGCGCTCGTGTGTGTGTTGGAGGGGGGGGGGGGGGGGGGGGGGGGGGGGTATTCTGGCGGCCTAGGTATGGCCCCTCCCCTGGCGGACACTCCGGTACCAAGTGGCCTTGGGGGGGGGGCCCAATCCGCTCGGCGATCTGTCGGTGCGCCGGGCCCACAGGTGAGTCGGGAAGATGATAGGATGATCACGTGGTTCACACCTGACCCAATCAGGCGGGGGGTGGGGGCCGGTGTCTGGTTACCTGGCCGCACAGGTAACCGGAACCAACAACTGCGCAGGCGCCACCACACACTTTACCGCCACCCACCGACACACACACAGGCAGTGGTGCGGTGGTTGTGGTTGTGTGAATGGGGGTCATACAGGTCCAGTACCAACACTTACACACACCACCCTCCTCCCCCTCCCGCCCCCCCCCCCCCCACAGGTGTAAATCAAACCGGGGGTTTAATCCGCGCCTCATTGTCCGCCTGTCACGTGATCACCGACGCGCCGCCCGGCGGCACTCGCAATAGGCGCTCTAACCCCCCCTGGCGGCCAATTGAAATAACAAGCCCGGTGTAAGGGGGTGTGGG
>JASIRB010004245.1:0-18668 GCA_030323885.1 Branchipolynoe longqiensis | reverse complement strand
GTAGAGAGATGGAAGTGGGGTGCAGGGTGTGAGGGTGTGTGTGTAGTGGGGGTGGATGGATGGAGGTAGGGTGCAGGGTGTGAGGGTGTGTGTGTGTGTAGGCGGAGATGGAGGTGGGGTGCAGGGTGTGAGGGTGTGTGTGTGTAGTGGGGGTGGAGAAATGGAGATGGGGTGCAGGCTGTGAGGGTGTGGGTGTAGTGGGGGGAGAGATGGAGGTGGGGTGCAGGGTGTGTGAGGTGTGTGTATAGGGGACGAGCTGGAGGATGGAGGTGAGGTGCAGGGTGTGAAGGGTGTGTGTGTAGGGAGGAGGTGGAGGATGGAGGTGGGGTGGGGTGTGTGTGTAGGGGGGTGGAGAGATGGATGGTGGGTGGTGGATGAGAGGTGTGTGTATAGGGGGGAGGTGGAGGGATGGAGGCGAGGTGCAGGGTGTGAGGGTGTGTGTGTAGTGGGGGTGAAGGGATTGAGGTGGGCTGCAGGGTGTGAGGGTGTGCGTGTGGGGTGGTGGTGGGGTGCAGGGTGTGAGGGTGTGGGGGTGGGGGTGAGGGATGGAGGTGGGGTGTGAGGGTTTATGTGTAGTGGGGCGTGGAGGGATGGAGGTGGGGTGCAGGGTGTGAGGGTGTGTGTGTGTAGGGGGGAGGTGGAGAGGTGGGGTGCAGGGTGTGAGGGTGTGTATGTAGGGGGAGCTGGAGGGATGGAGGTGGGGTGCAGGGTGTGTGTAGTTGAGGCGTGTGTGTTGTGGTTGTAGTGCATGGGTCGTGTCGTCTTACCGCCAGGGGACAGCACACCACCAACAACAATAATAAACCGGATCCACACGTGTCTGGGACGGGGCCCGAGCACCAAATGAGCCTTGCACTGACAGAAAACTGCCAACCTCAATTAAATCACACCAGATGCAATGGCCGACTTGTACCATTGTTTCCATGTTGGATTGTGAGGGATTACATAAAGGATTGTTAATGAATATTAGTAAATATAAATGATTTACGGGAATAAGCCAGGTATATGGATATGAAACTAGTTCTTGCTGCTACCTACACTGTAGATAAAAGATTCACCCGGTACTTGTAGTACACGGGTGAACGACAACATAGTGTAAATACGGGCAAAAATAGCTTTACTATGGAACAGGAAGTAGAATGCCTGCCTCCAGTATCAAATGGATACTTATATCGGCACAGAGTTGGTGAAATGGGAGAGAATGCAAAAAGACAAGATGGCTGCTATAGAACGCCATCGATTTCACTTTTAAATCTTATTAAACTAGATGGTTTATTATATTTGTCAACTCAAAGGTAGTGGGGAAATATGAAGACATCTACAAAGAATAAATGTTGCTTCTTAGATTGTGAAATTAGGCTCTCATTTCATTAACCCGCCTTTTCAACTGTTTTTATATAGGGGTGGTCTTCACTCGTGTACTGCGAGTACCGGGTGAATCCTTTATCTACCTACACTGGGGCTCGGCATAACCAGAATCGGGCAAGGACTGGTTAGGTGAATGTCAAGATAATGTTATGCTCATGGTGCCGGCAGAATGGCATCCCAGTAAGGCAGCACTGTAAAGTAGCCATCCGTGTGCACTGTAGAAAGCCAATACGCCCTCTCTGATGTGACCTTGGATGTGTCTAGGGTGTGAAGACTCAATCACTCATTCAAATAAACCAAATGTCTTATTGTTGTGATTATATATATATATATATATATATATATATATATATATATATATATATTATCATATATATGTGTGTATGTACATATACATATAAAGATAGCTTGCAGGGCATTTTAGAACATATTCTGTCTGAATGATTGGGTGTTGAGGGTAGAGTCAAAGCATGGATTCATTCTAGGAATTGGAACAAAATGATAGGTTATTTTTTGCCAGGTCACAGTCAAAGCATGTCATACATTCAGGGAATTGAGAGAGAAGAGTCATTCCGGATCCCACATTCTTGAACTCTATGAAGTTCCGAACATTTGCAAAATCCCCAGTCCGAATCACGCCACAACATACTAGATACATAGAGTCATCATACTAGACGGGATGACCAAATGAGGTGAGCAGTCGCTTTCCATTTTGCAGGTCATGGGATTCGAACCCTAATTTCGAGTGCTGCCTGAGTCAAACCAGTAACTTATACTTATACCAAATTTATACTTGTTGTTACTTAGCCTGGTGTTCAGCATTAGCGAGATAAAGCAATGAATGGTTTGCTCAGTATATCAGAATAATGTGACTAAGCAGCTTATCAGGTCATTGTAATGGCAATGTGTAAATAACCCTGAATTGAAAAATGGCTGGAAGACCAGTGCTTCGGCACTGACAAAAGACTTATTCAGCAGAATAAACATATTTACCACCAAAAAAAAAAAGTGCTCTCCAAGTGGAGCAGCACTATAAAGTCACAATGAGTGTGCACTGTCACAAGTTGTTACCGGTCCTGATATGACTGTAGATAAGCCCCATAAACCCAGCACATAAACCGCAACAACAAAACCCTCTTATTCAGATGTATACATGTCTTCACCATCTACAGTAAACCTCTCTAAATCGACCGACCATGAGACGACCATAAATGGTCCATTTAGGGAGGTGGTTGGTTTAGGGAGTTTTTCGATTGATATTGTACTGGCGCTCATTTGGGACCCAAATAAAGCGATTGATATAGGGGAGTGGTCGATCTGTGGAGGTGGTTGGTTAGAGGGGTTTTACTGTATACATGTATAAAGGCAATGCAGCCATCACATCCTCTCACCGTCCAGCCTCAGGCATCCACATATTGATTCATCACCCAAGTATCTATTCTGTAAGTCAGCGGATTGACTCAGCGGTCATTCGGACCCACAACCTTCCACGTGGGAAGATAGCGCTATCAGCAATTCGGTCATCCCGCCCTGTCACCTTAAATCCCCATTTGACACTTTACGCAGACATTACTGTTTTAATAACATTCTCAACATGACTTGGAGTATTATGCACAAGTCCTTTCTTACCCCTCCTCCCAAGCCCCACCTCAGCTGCCCACAAACTCTGTGGCGGAGTGGTTAGAGTGTCTGACTTTTTTCTAGGTCAGACTCCTAATCTGAGGGTCGGCGGTTCGATTCCCCATGCCCCCAGCTCTGCCAATTTGGATTTCCACCGCTGTGTATAACTTACAGCGTCATCAAAGGCTGGTTGCTCTCATACCACATCTATGTGGTATGGGAGGTTAAAATTCCCTTGGGTCGGTGAAAGTGTAGGCTCGGGCTTTCTATCGACCAGCAGTGGAATGAGGAAGACCAGTAGTCTATGACTGAAATTTCCCCTACTTAAACAACTAATGGACCAAAAAAAAAACCCTCTTCAACTCTCCTTGTTGTGTTGATACTACCGCAAGAACAAGGCCCAGTGCTGTAAAGATGACTAGGGGGTGAAGCCGTCTGCACGCCCTCCCGACACCGGGAGAGGTTAAAAGATTTATGGAAACAAGTTTTTAAGCCAAACAATATTGATTTTTTTTCCCCCGAGGGGAAGGAGTATGCCCCGGATACACCAGGCCTCCTGGACACTTCGCACGGTCGGTCACTCGGTCAACGCACTTAGTGTATTGGTCACTTGTCGTAAATTGTTTGATAATCAATGACCACCAAAGAGTTTTGTCAGCATACATCCCTGAACAGTAATAATAATAGTGATAATGATGGTAATGGTGATAATATTAAGGTTGATGCTGGTATGGTGCTGAAAAGGATTCCTTGGCCGGTTGTTGGAAGTTTACGTCCTGGCAACATCTAATGTACTATCAGGACGGGTACCAACTTGTGACAGTGTTCACTCATGACGACTTTATAGTGCTGGGAGACCAGGCCACCAGCACCATGCCCTGATATCCTACTCAGTCAAATTATTCTGACACTGAGCGAACCAGCCCTATCCTAATGTAATAATGCCGAGCGCCTGGATAGGAAGCGATAAATATAAATTTTTAAGTAATTTATAATCATGGTTTGACTCAACCAGGGTTCGAACTCGTGGATTAGAATCCCACGATCTACCAAAACAGGAGACAGACGCTCAACTGATTCAGCCATCCCGATGGTCATTGATTGTCATGATGGTCATGTTGGTTATAATTATGTTGCTGAGCATGGTGGTTCTAAGGATGTTGATGATGATGGTGATGGTGCTGGTGCTGATGTCGGTGGTGAGTAGGATGTTCATGCTTTTAATGGTGGTGCTGATAGTGTTGATGATGATGTTAGTGGGGATGATGATGATGTTTCATGTTGGTGATAATGATGATGATGTTAGTGGTGGTGGTGATGCTGATAATGATAATCATGGTGAAGTGGATGATGGTGGTGATGGTGGTGCCGATGATGGTGGTGATGATGTTAATGGTGCTTATGATCGTAACGGTGGTGCTGGTGTTGTTGATGATATGGTGATGATGGTTGTGATGGTGTTCATGGTGCTGATGATCGTAACGGTGGTGCTGGTGTTGTTGATGATATGGTGATGATGGTCGTGATGATGAAGGTAATGGTAGTGATAGTGACTATGATGGTGGTGATCTTGATGATATGGTGATACTGCTTCCTGTTCACGGATAAATAAATATGCCAAACAAGATGTGTGAGTTGCCGGAATTGAGAGGGCGGAGTGGGATTGATGGTTGTGATTTGCAGGAGGTTACAAAAATACATAGCTGATATTGTATAGTTGTGGCCTTTTTCTGCTACACTTCGATTCATCATGATGACAACTGAAAGCACATTGTGCGGGCTAGGGAGTCAAAGGAGTGGGAACTGCCTACATTGGTGTCATATTTGTCATGCTACTGTGTACATCTATCTATACACATATGAGACTGTCTCAAAAGGTGCTAAGCAATATGGGACAAAACTTTGTCCATTGTAACGATCAACATAATATCTGCTTAGGCATTTGCTCAGGATAAACTGATTTGTTTTTTACATGGTGTTTCATAATCCCAATAGAATACATATTGATTTGAAGCAAATGTCCTTGTCTTTTCAGTGTAACCGTTTCTGCGCTGTTTTGTGTGAATCATTACAATGGCGGGAAAAAAAAGAGTTATCACCTTTTGAGACAGGCTCATATATTACTGATTCATGGACTTGCAGTAATAATTCTACAATGCAAACAGCATGCATGGTCTCTAAATATGTCAATCAAAAGTACGTTTTAGCTTTCCTAGCTTTATATTTTTTTTAATGTGATGCGAGACAGGATGGTTGAATGAGTTGAGCGTCCGCTTCCCGTATGGCAGGTCATGAGATTCGAACCATAGTGACTATTCCACTCTCTATTCCAATCAGCAAAGAACCACACTAGCACATAGTATCCACTATATCATATAATGCAGCTAGGTACCCATGAAGCTATTGTCTATATAGAGCTAGTTGCTGTAACCAGGGTAACCTTCTCTCTTTTCAGATTACAGGGAATGTCATCATCTTCATCACTGTCAACGTGGCGGGCGTCTACCTGCATGACCGCACTGAGCATGCGCAACGCAAGGCTTTCACGGACACCCGCAGCTGCATTGCTGCACGACTCGAGATGGAGGATGAGAACCAGAAATTGGTAAAGCCTTCATTAATTGCACATGTTCCACATTGCTAAAATCAAATTTAATTTCACCTGTTGATTTACTTCTATAAAAAAACTAAACAATTATTTTGACTTAATCTAGTTTATTCATGGAAGAATGTCTTTTGTCAGCACCAGGGCACATACAGTAAAAGTGCTTCATGTGTAGATGAAGCTATCAGTTGTAATACTAAAGTGCATACAATTCCAGTTTGATAATAACAATTATGAATGATGACTTTCGATGATTAAGCAGGGAAAAATTCAATCGCAGACACTATATCTTCCTCATCCACCTCCTCCTTGCCGATTCATATCCTAGTTAGGTCAGTTTAATAAAAGTTACACCTGTTAAAACTGTTGTTGTCCAGCATTTTGACGTGCATGTCACATTAGTGTTACATGTTTTTCCTTCAAATATATCATAGCTACTTCAAATTAAATTGAAATAGATTATAATTATAGTAGTCCTCAATGAGCCCCACTACCACGCAGCGGTGGTGACTATGCTGACCCTTGTTTGCTAAGAAGTAGCAACAGGTGGCAGCACGCTAGCACAGACTGTCACACGGGTGAACTGTTTCACATATTGGTGGTCGCCACCCCTCCCTAAAGAAGGTTTTGTGCTACCCAACTGGGCAGTGAGAGGTCATTCCTATTCTTACCATGGTGGTATAAAGCCTAATTCATTTACCGTAAAAAGAAAATATGGCAGCAACTCAAAACCATTGGATTATGCAACTTTAATGAGTTTGCCTTTTTAAACTTCATACATTTTGATCCACAATTATTATTTAAATATTACAAAATGCTAGGAATACCATGTCTGAGTGGGGTTTGATTTCTGCGAACATACACATTATTATCAATCTGGTATAGGGTTCCAGTCCTTCAGCCCGATGGAATGTGAATCAACATTGGTGATACCTCGGTCGATACTCAATGCTAGTCGCTCAGGCGTCAAACCCCATAGCGGGCAATAACTGTTTAGTATACACTTGGGCATCCTTGTGTGTATGATATTGTAGTAGTCTGCACTGACCTCTCAGGCAAGGAGCCGCATAAACAGGTAGGCGTGGGTAGTGTGGTGACATCAAGGAGCCTAGGTGGTGTAATAGTTAGCACACTGGCCCAGAATGCAAAGAGATGTGGGTTCGAGTCCCGCTCTAGGCGCAATATTTCCCATTTGTATCACCCCCACGACAATATGTTCCTAGTTATGCAACTCTTAATCAGGGTGGCGTATATCGTTGTGTCTGCCTTTAACCCTGTATGCTGTATTCAGCTATGTCCACAGCCCTGCTACATAAACTAACTGCTCCTCGGTGTCCTGGAGCCCTACCTCGTCTGTGTCTAAGTGGGTGAATATGGATGGAGGGTGCCCGCGTTCTCCCACGCAATAACAAATCTATAAATCCAGTTGGCAGGGATTTTAATTTGTCCAACTGGCTATGAAATAGAGGGACCTTTCACCGGACCAGCCTGAGAATTTCTCATAGAGTTATTACTGCGTTGTGTTCTGCCTAAGCATAAACATATGAGTACACAATCAATATTTCTGATGAATTAGCCGACTGATTGTTGGTACGCCGTCCCACTTGGTTTCGTCTGTAGGAGCGGCTGTTGCTAAGCGTGTTGCCACAGCACGTTGCCATGGAGCTAAAGAATGACCTGGTGGCACCTCACGAAGGCTTGCTGCAGAAGATCTACATCCAGCGGCATGAGAGCGTCAGGTGGGTGTCTCCTCATCTACTCACCCCTGCCACACACACACCTCCTCCACACCTCCCACACACACCTCCCACACACACCTCTCACACAAACACCTCCTCTGTACCCTACCGAGATACATTCAGTAACATTCTTCATTTTGCCATCTGCGCTGACCGACATTGTCGTTTGCATTTACTGACACATTGTCGTCTGCACTGACCGACACTGTTGGCTCCATTCACTGACATTTTGTCATCTGTGCTGACCGAAATTGTCGTCTGCATTCACAGACACATTGTCACCTGTGCTGACCGACATTGTCGTCTGCATTCACTGACACATTGTCGGCTGCTCTCACCAACATTGTCATCTGCATTCACAGACACAATGTTGTCTGCACTCACCGATATTGTCATCTGCATTCATAGACACATTGTTGTCTGTGCTCACCGACATTGTCCTCTGCATTAACTGACAAACATTGTCGTCTGTGTTGACCGACATTGTCATCTGCATTCACCAACACACTGTCATCTGCGCTGACCAACATTGTCATCTGCATTCACCAACACATTGTCATCTGCGCTGACCAACATTGTCATCTGCATTCACCAACAGATTTTCATCTGCGCTGACCAATATTGTCATCTGCATTCAGTGACACATTGTCATCTGCGCTCACTGACATTGTCTTCTGCATTCACTGACACATTGTCATCTGCGCTGATCGACATTGCCGTCTGCATTCACTGACACATTGTCATCTGTGCTGACTGACATTGTCATCTGCATTCACAGACACAGTGTTGTCTGCGCTCACCGACATTGTCGTCTGCATTCACTGACACATTGTCATCTGCGCTCACCGATACATTGTCATCTGTCTTCACAGACATTGTCTGTCGTCTGCATTCACTGACACATTATCATCTGTGTTCACTGATATTGTCATCTGTGCTTACTGACATTGTCATCTACACTCACTGATATTATGAGCTGCGTTCATTAGTATGATCATCCATATTCACTGACATCACTGACACATTTGACATTTGACATCTGTGCTCACTGACATTGTCGTCTGTGCTCAGTGACACTGTCATCTATGTTCACTGACATTATCGTATGAGCTCCTAGATTATATCTTATGTGCTCATTGACCTATTGTAATTTTCGTTCACTGGCATCAAGGTGTGTATTCACTGACGTCGACATATGTGCTCACAGACTATGTAATTTGTGTGGTCATTGTTATTGTAACGTGTATTCATGAACACACTGCCATGCTATGTTTTCTGTGCTCAATGTTAACTGTCTTTACCGATATATATGTGCTTACTGACATTGTCATCTGTGCTCAATGACATTGTCAGCTGTATGCACTGACATTGGTGTCTTTATTCACTGACATTGTCATCTGTATTCACTGACATTGGTGTATCTACTCACCAGGTGCTCACTGACATTGACGTCTGTGCTCACATGCTATGTTATCTGTGCTCACTGTTATTGTTTACTGTCTTCATCGACATATCTGAACTCACTGTAATTGTCATCTGTCTTTAATGACTCAATGATATCTGACCTCGGTGACTGTCTTCTGTGCTTACTGACATTTTCATCTGAACCATCTACATTGCTTTCTGCGTTCAGTGACACTTTCGTTTGTTCTCACTTTTTTTCTTGTCTTCTGAAATAACCAAATCACGTTGCTTTTCTCAGATACCCGCTACTGGTAATCAGGCTATAACCCTGTTTGAGGATGTCTACTTCACCTTGTATTCCCAGGTGGTCGCCCATTCAACTACTGACGAGACTCAATGTCGCTTAACTTCAGTGAGGAGATAAGAACCAGAACTTGATGTCTGCCAAAACATTTCATTTACAAATTTAGTTATTCTTTGTTCAAATTCACTTTCACAAAAACCCCCAAAAGCCGGTTCTGGTGTTTGTTTCCGGGATTTCACCGATGACACTGATCTACTTCACGTTGGCAATCATGAGGAGAGCATCGTTGTTTTTGTCGCTTCAGGATTACTAATTTTTCTGACATCGCAGAAAATAGGAACGCGCCACCGGTAGAGTTTGGAATAAAAAAGCATTTAATGAGGTTAAATTACGTTCGATACGTTTATACTCGCATAATACGTCATAAATCACATCTAGATATATATATATAATTATTGTGTTTATACTCTGGAAAAAAAATCTGAATCCAAATGATTCTAAGTGTTGTATATAGTATATATATATATTTGAAAAGTTCAGTCTCGTAAATGCCAATAAAAATATCTAAATAAATATTGGAATCAAACCTTCAAAAAGTTAATTGTTTTATATTCCTACTATTTTGTTCATTTCGCCATAACCATAGTCTCATAGGAAAAGTGCAATTAGTGAGAATTAAAATTATCTTCAGGTAAAGATCTTTTATTTAATCTACATTTTTGGATTGGCGTTTACATTAATGAGTCATGAAGGCAAGGCATGGAACCTTTTTTAAATATATTTCTTATTGAAATTGGATCACAAATACCGGAGATATCCGTCAGTGAAAGTCACTCAAAGAAGATAAACCCAGCTAAGCAGATCGTGTTTGTGCGCACTTTGGACTAGCTAGAATAAGACAAACTGCTCAATGAATAATTCTGAGATGGGGATCAGTCCTTTTGCTTTAGATTTAGTTATTGGTGTCTTTGTCTGACTAGTGTAGAATGGTGTTGAAGCAGTCAGCTGGGAAAGAGGTTCTGAAAAGCAGGTGCAGTAAAATGGTTCTTCACAATGCACCATAGAGAGGTGTGTGGGGGTGGGGGTGGGGTGGGGGTGGGGGGATCCGCCCTGGGATTCAGGAAGCTGCATGTGGGTTCACACTACCTCCGCTTTTTGCTTGGTTGTTCGGACTACCCCTCAGCCTACAAATAGCCTACTTTAGTCGAATTATCCATTTCATGAACACTTTGGTAGAAGGGTGCTTCCCAGGTAGCAACAACACGTGTTATTGACGTTTTATATAGGTGCTGAACGTATTTGTAAAGCCTTAAAATGGAACATTGTGCATTTATTTTAAATTAGGTGAATTTAAAAGAAAATCCACAATTATTATTATTACTACTAGATGTTATGCTATTGTATATGTAATGACACAAGACGTTGGTAATTTGCGTTGCTGTTTTCGCTATCTCAATAGTATCATTTCAAAATGTGTAGGGGTGACTCTTTTATCTAGTTAATCACGAGGCATATATATATATATATATAGATATATATATATATATATATATTTACAGAAGTACACTTAATTAATATGCATATGTATATATGCATATATATGTTCATGTATGTGATGTATACATACTTATGCGAGTATAAACCCATGGAGGGGAAATTGTTTGAAATCCTGAACGACCCAACGAACAAGAGTAACTTGCTTACGAGGAGTTTTTCTTGTTATTTGGCAAGGGCATAACATTCCTACAACTATTCAACCACTATCTCTCTCGCCATTGTTTTGTGCCTAGCCATTTATATATATATATGTAGATATAGATTTATATATAGATATATGTGTGTGTGATGTATAACGAATTATGCGAGTATAAAGACACGTAAGGGAATTATTATCATTATTCGTATACTCTGTAAGAACAACACTATACCGGTGGTGCCACCTTCGTCCTCCTCGTCTCTACCGGATGTAGACCAGTGTCAGTCGCACCGGGTTATTTTTTATATATAGACTAAACTTAATTTAACATTGCAGACAATGAGTTATGATCTCTATTACTTATGCCTCAATTTGAAGGCTCCCCATTGCTACAGATGATGATAGATGTAGTACATGTTTCCGTAGCTCCTGTCATTGTGTTATATATGCCTGACCATACACACACCGGGCCAGGCAATGTGCAGCTGACAGGCCAATCCCACAGACCGATTCTATCCCGCACCAAATCCCGCCCAAATCTCATGCAAATCTCTCTAAATCCCGCTGCTGGTCTCATAGCGTTCGGAACGAGGTCAGGTGAGTCAGGTCACGTGATACCAACGTCATAACGCCCAATCATATCCGTTGTGAGATTCGCCCCTGCCCCCTCGCCCCTCCTTCCCTCCCTTACCACCTCCGTGCGTTGCATGTTACACCTGTTTTGATTGGCTGAGCGGATTGGGACACATGAAATGCTGCGCTTTGTCAGTCTGTTGTGACATTGAATTAGTTGGGAGGGATGGTTCTTTTGGTGTTTTTTTTTTCAATACTTGTTTTTTTATGTTGTAAATATTTATTTTGTGAGGGATATCCCGGCGACAACAATGTAATTACCAATTAGGGTAGGAATTAAAAGGCGGCAGTTTAAATTTTTTGTTATAGTTCTTTTCATGGTGTTTTTACCTGCACACACAAAACAACAACACCTTGGGTCAACACTTGTAGCTTGGCCTTCTATATGGTAACTGTCGTGGTGGTAAAATAATGTGGAAAATATTGTGCCTAGAGCAGGATTTGAACCCACAGTAATTGCCATTCCGTGGCTAGCATGCTAACCATTACACTATCTAGGCACCCTGCCTGTCTATGTGGCTCCTTGCGTGAGAGGTCAGTGCAGATATTAGTACTATACTTGTCCCCCTGGAATTGGAAGCCTTTAAAATATTTTACATTGATAAGTCATGTAAGCCTTACAAGTACATACATACAGATAATGCACTTACATATATGAGCCTGTCTCAAAAGGTGATAACTCTTTCATTTTTTGTCCACGTAACGATTGACACAAAATAGCACAGAAATGGTTACACTGAAAACACAAGGACATTTGCTTCAAATCAATATGTATTCTATTGGGATTATGAAACACTATACATCAGTTTATCCGGAGAAAATGCATAAGCACATAGTATATTGATCGTTACAATGGACAAAGTTTTGTCCCAAATTACTTAGCACCTTTTGAGACAGCCTCATATACATACACAGGATATGTTTGAAAAAAAAGCATGCAGTGTGTATCTAATCGCAGGTTCAGGCACCGGTGTCATTGGGGCGATGACAATGAGAAATATTGTACATAGAACAGGTTCAAACCCACACTTTCTGCCATTCTGGGTCTACTGTACTAACCATTACACTACCTAAAATCCATATCCATGCCGACCTGCCTATGTGGCTCCTTGTCTGAGAGTTCAGTGCAGAGTACTACATACAGTAACCTTCCCTTAGATGTCATCTTATATTATAACAACATTCAAGAATTCCATCAATTACAAATTCATGGCCATGAAATACTTTTTGTCCCCGTCGTCAATTCGAAATTTACAAGTATTGCAAAGCGAAGAAATCTACATGAAACCTGAAATCTTTGATGTGGAGAGTTAGGGATGACAGAAAATCACGCACATACGCACATACGCACACGCACACGTTCAAACACCACCAACACCAATACATTTCCTTGGATTGCTGTTAAGGCTGCTTAATCCGATGGATGGATCAACTTTTCGAAATCAAAGCCCTGACCTAGATTTGATTTTAAATATCTAACTTAGATACTGGTGCTGTCATTAGATATTTTCGAGTTTGGTGCTACTATGATTCACTGCTTTGTCTGGAAAACACTGAATATAAACCATGTCTTATCATGTCGGCATGTGTGGCAAAGTGAACCCGCATATTTTCATTTCAAATATCTCTGAAATTAAACCTTTAACTCAAAGTTACTTCGAACTGAAGTAAAGTAGATTATAATGATCACCCTAATATATGTAATTAGAAGATATAGCAGAAGCCCTACAAGATCAGAGTATGCATTTTTAACCTGAGTTCTACTCTGCCTACCAGGTGCGTGTTTCACATGTAAAGCTATGGTGGGCAAACCGATTAATAATGCAGACGTTTAGTGGTGCTTTTGACCAAGACGGACAGTTTCACAGGCTGGGGAGGCCAGGTGTTGGCGTGTGTATGTGTGGGAGTGGGAGCAGGGGTGGGTACTTTAGAGTCTATAGCCATGTCTTTCTGAATACGCATGCGCAATCAGGTTATTTACTTCCTTTCCCCAAGTGTATATATATATATATATATATATATATATATATATATATACATATATATATATATATATATATTTTACCTCGGTATGCCGCCTCTGGCTAGCCGTAGGCTAGGGAGAAGGAAGCACATCCGGGTCCAGCAATTAGCATAAGTGACTCACAACGGGAGGACGTTTGTGAGTTGCTCCACAACGGGAGGACGTTTTGTGAGTTGCTCCAACAGGATTTATCTACTACTACTGCTTTTGTTCAAAAGTAAGTACCTTTTATTAGCCTACTTTGTTTATGAGGCTTTATAGCATCACCGTATGAAAGTTCAGAACTTTCTCACGTCCAATTTGGACTTTGTACGTGTTTTTTAACTTACGGATAGAACTTTGGGTGCCGCTGGCACTAACGAAACCGATACTGCAGTTCTATCGACACCTGTTTTTCAGACAGGGAGAAATGGCAACCCGAGTTGCTCATTTCCTAAGAAAAGTCTCCCGGATCCTAATAGAGGATGATGTTGGGGATGCTTCTGGGTGTTTTTTATAAACACCCCAGACCGTTTTAAGGCGAACCTCCGAGTTTCGTAATATTTTCTCCAACTTGTTGGCGCTGTAGCCACGGGTGGGAGAAGTGTACGGAACAGAGAGAGTGGGCGATCTCACGATCGATACCCCCCGTTTGGTTGGTTTCGTTACCACACACCTACGGCAAAATTTAGCTTCACGCCTGTACTGACACGTTGGAATACACGTTCTCTGTACCTTGTTCCTCAACCCAGTTTACTGGCTTACACTTGTGTAGTTGAGATGATTCCGGTTTAGTAACGCTTTTTTTTTTTTTCGTTACAGGAACCGATGGCCACTCGCCGGAATAAGCCGCCCGCTGCAGCGGTCGGCGTCCCTCCTACGGATTACGATTCGTCACCACCGGCTACGGCTCCGCCGTCCCCACAGCCCGGCCCACATGCCTCTGATCAGGACAGGGATCAGCCCCCTCAACCTGTAGGTTGGGAGGCTAAGATGGCGGCTATGGTGGAGGAGAAAATGCGCCAATTCCAGGCTCATACCTTTGCAGACCCTTCCCAAATCCCTGATGAGGATTGGGAAGACTTCTCGGAAGACGAGGAAGACACGGTTTCAGCACCTGAGGTTCCGAAACCGAAAGCGCGCGGCAAGAAACGTCGCCCGGTTAGCAGCTCGGGAGACTAGTTCACCAAGAAGGCTAACACTAAGCGCTCCAAAAAGTCCAAGAAAAAGAAAAAGAAAAAGAAAGACTCGTCCTCGGACTCGTCAGACGACTCTTCTTCCACGGAGTCTGATTCTGATACGGAACGCGCATGCGTTTACGCCAAAATAGGGGCTAAAGTAGGCAAGAAAATTGTCAAAAAGAAAGCTAACAAGGTGCGTACCACTACTATGATGCGCAAAACGGTGAATGGCCATTTCACCACCTTTAAGCCAGTGGAAGTCATCAACAAATTGACTTAACAGATCTCTGGAGTCAAGGGTATCCCCGCTACAGTGTCTAAGGAGATGGATGCGGGCATCCATTTGTCGGACGAGCGTCGCCGGTACGAAACTGCCCTCTGCGTTATCCAAAAGGCAGTTTTGGGGGCCTTGACGTCCATTATCCCTGTCGCTAACAGAATGCAAACCGAGAACAAGTTCTTGTCTTTGGCTCGGGTTATGGACCGGGGCATTGCCCTACTCGCAGCAGCGAGTAACTACATGACTCATCGCAGATTTGAAAATGTTTTCAAATCGGTCACCACCGATGCGGGCAAAGAAGTCGCACGCTCAAAGAAAGTGACAGATCATGACGGCAAAGAATACACTGTGTATTCAGGACCTACCCCCATCAAAAGCAAACCTCTGGATAAATCCAAGATGTTTGCGGGTCAGCTGGCTTACCTTTACAAGCAGGTGGAGGTAGACTACAAGAGTGCTAAGAACACCGAAGCAAAGGGCCGTAAATTCCAAAACCCAGCCGGGTTCAGACGGGCTAGGACGGATTTTCGCTTCCGCAGAGAAGGAAGGCCGTTCAGGGGCGGACCGTCCTTCCCGTTCAGCCAGCGGGGAAGAGGTCGAGGCGACAGACAAGCCTCAAACTGGAACGACAACCGCGGCTACAAGAGAGACTTCGTTCCCAAACCACAGTTCCCCAAACCAGGGAACAAGTAGAGAACGCCACACAAACTTTCCAACCTCCTGAACCTGAAATGGTCACGGAGGAAACACAAACTGAAGTAAGCTTTTCTCAAGCAGGCAATATTGTTAATTATTTACATCAATGGCAACAGTTAACCACTAACCCAGAGGTTATTAGTATTGTTAAAGGCATTCATATTCCTTTCACACAATTGCCTTTCCAGAAAAGAGCTCCTTTTCCTTATCAATTTAATTCGCTAGAAAAGTTTCAGCTCGATCAACAAGTTTTACTTTTTGAAGCTAAAGGCATTGTCAACAGAGTTGAACATACTGAAGGTGAATTTATTTCAAATATCTTCTCCACTCCTAAACCAGATGGTACCATTCGATTGATTTTAGATTTAACCCAATTAAATGAAATCATTGAATACAAACATTTCAAAATGTTTTCCTTAGAAACAGCTCGTGATTTAATTACCCCAGATTGTTGGCTAGCGAGTGTGGATTTGAGAGATGCGTACTATACGGTTCCTATTCACCAGATAGATCGAAAGTTTTTAAGGTTCCTCTGGAATGGCCAGCTTTTTGAATTTACCTGCCTACCAAATGGTTTGGCCTGTGCACCACGCCTTTTTACTAAGCTGTTGAAACCAATTTTTTCACACATGGCAAAACTGGGTCATTGTATGTTTCCATACATTGATGGTCGCAGTCCTTATCGGTATCATGGTTTCATATAGCCCGGCTATTCTATACGGAGCGGCACACATTAAATCACTTGAAATTGATAAGAATCTAGCTCTGGCCCGAGCAAAGGGAAACTTTGAAAAGACCATGTTTATTTTTGCAAACGGCCTTGCCGACATTCATTGGTGGCTAAAGCACTTTGATCAATCTCCCAACCCCATTAGAATGGGGGAGCCCGATACTACTGTTACCACGGACGCTTCTCTCCAAGGGTGGGGGGCACATCGAAATGATATAGCAACGGGCGGCAGATGGCTAGAATCGGAACTACCCGATCATATTAACATTTTAGAATTAAGGGCCATTTATTTAGGTTTAACCAGCCTTGTTAAAGTCCCCAAAAATAATGTACGTATCCTCACGGATAACACCACAGCAATGGCTTATGTCAGGAATATGGGAGGTACAAAATCAATCAAGTGTAATGAAATGGCACTACTCATTCGGAACTGGGCTCAAACCTTTGACGTTTGGTTAACTGTTACACACATTCCAGGCACACAGAATTGTCTTGCTGACAGAATGAGTCGCCAGTTCCATGATCACTTAGAGTGGTCACTAAATCCATCCATTTTCAAACACATCTGTCACACTTGGGGCTCGCCTCATATCGATTTATTTGCTTCGCGTAATAACTTTAAACTCGAGAAATATGTTTCGTGGCACCCCGAACCAAATGCTTGGCACATCGATGCCTTCTCACTAAAGTGGCAACATCATTTCTTTTACATTTTCCCCCCCTTTACTATCATTAGCAAAGTCGCCAGAAAGATACAAATGGAGGGAACACACGCCATCCTCATCGTCCCCGAATGGCACACTCAACCGTGGCTACCGAGATTACTAGCCACAGCCAAAAGCAGCCTACGCTTCCCACGATTCCGAGGAAACCTGAAGCATCAGGGACCACTAGAACGCCACGGAAACGTGTCGACAACTCCGTTGGTGGCATTCCTTTTCTAAATAAGTACTTGGAACAATTCGGTTTGGACAAAATTACACAACAGCGTTTGGTTGATGATGCGTGGAGGAAAGGAACGGTTAAAATGTATACTACCTATTTAAAGAAATGGGGTATTTATTGCTTGCTTAAGAAGGTGAAGCCAATGAATCCCACAGTATCCCAGGTAGGACGCTTCCTACGTTTCTTAGAGGACGAAGGTCTAGGATATGGCGCTATCAATGCTGCCAGATGTGCTCTGTCAATAATCCTACCTCAGGTTAATGGACAAACAATGGGTAAACACCATGTTATTTGTTGGATCGAACGATCAATTTATCAGAGGAATCCACCTAAACCCAAATATAATAGGTTTTGGGATGTTTCTCTTGTGTTCAACCTCTTCAAGAAATGGCCAGAAAATAAATTTCTGGACGTTAAGCTATTAGGTTTCAAAGTAGCAGTGTTGCTTCTCCTCGTCACAGGACACAGGGGCCAAACTATAGTCGCCCTGTCACTCAATGGTCTGGAAATTGATAACAAGGAAGCAACATTTGATTTAACGACTTTATTAAAATCAAATCGTTTAGGTGACCCCCTTTCCACAATCGGTGTCACGAGTTTCACACAGGATCGAAAATTATGTGTAGTCTCCGCGATACGGAATTATATATCCAAGACAAGGTTAATAAGAAACTCAAGACAGCTTTTGGTGAGCTTTATTAAGCCACACAAGGCCATTTCCAGGGATACCCTCGCCAGATGGACCATGAATGTGTTAAAACTATCTGGAGTCAATACAGACAGATATTCATCGCACTCTACACGGGGTGCAATGGTTTCCAAGGCAAGATTACTAGGCATCTCCGTTAAACGGATCATAGCTCACGCCGGATGGAAGACCGCTAGATCGTTTGCTAGACATTATCACAAGCGACTAGAGAAGCCTCAGCCGATAGCACAGAGGCTACTCGCCAACTAAAAAGAAAGAGGTACGAAAAACCAAAACTTTTTTCTCTTTATTGGTCATACAAATCGTTTTTCCATTTACATAAATAAAACTTGATCACAACATAATAATAACAAACAGGAATATCAGGATAAAAATGCTATTACGTAAAGGTCTCCCTAGCCTACGGCTAGCCAGAGGCGGCATACCGAGGTAAAATAGATTAGTTAGACGAATCTTACCTGGGTATAGATGATGGATAACTATTGTTTTACCGAGATAGGAGCCTCGGTTAGACGTGGGCGAGGGCCCACCCACCACGCCCTGCCACGTCTATTCAATCACTCATACTAGGATTGGGTCAGATGACCTTAGGTTTGTTTTTTAGAATCATTTTTATCCTGAATTAGTAGGTAAAGATTGCTGGACCCGGATGTGCTTCCTTCTCCCTCGCCCACATCTAACCGAGGCTCCTACCTCGGTAAAACAATAGTTATCCATCATCTATACCCAGGTAAGATTCGTCTAACTAATCTATAT